>JABUQX010101560.1:0-15000 GCA_015478945.1 Trachelipus rathkii
GTGTAAGTTGTAAATTATATCACATATATCTATATACATATAATTTCAATTTTATACATATATATATATATATATATATATATATAATATATATATATATATATATAATTATAATATATATATATATTTATATATATTAATATATATTATACATATATATATCTATATATAACATATATATATAGATATAATATATATAGCTATATATATATATATATATATATAGTAATATATAATATTTATATATATATATTGATAATATAATATATATAATATATATATATATATATATAATATATATTACTATATATCTATATATATATATATATATATAATTATAATATAATTTGAACTCGATTGCTTCTATTGAGCTTTGTTGCCCACCTCTTCTACAGTTGATTAAAAAAAAAATTAATCAGCCTAATAATGAGACCCGTTAAGTAACATAATGATAAGAACCAATTTCAAGGGATTTTGTGTGATAGGTTTCGGAAGTCTCTCAATCTGGATATATGTCATAAAACTAAACTAGTAATATTAGCTTCTGTGTGAAATCCAAGATTAAACTTAAATGCATATCAATCGAGTAACAGTGACATCAAAACACTGCAATGACCAGAGGAGTCCAAGAAATGCTGGTGAATTCATAAAAGAGCCCTCCAAAAAGATCACCAATAGCATGACTGATTAGCAGGTTTCTGAAAAGTAGTTTCCGAATGACTGTTTGATTATGAAATATCAACTAGCATTTAACAGACGACACACGAAGGTTCGATGGATAATGGAGGTTTTCTCAAATATTTTGCGCGAATAAATATCTTCACTGGAATCTCTACTCCATTTTCCTGTGTTTTGCAGCTTTTCCTTTTTTAAATACAGCACGCCACAACCATCATATGCATCTAGAAAGCTTTTAAGTTTGTAGGTTATATTCATCTCTCTCCTAATATAGTTCGACTGTCTATGCCATACGTCATGCTTAGCATCTTGTCGTATTCTCTATATAAACGGAGAACATTTCAGATGCTAGTTACTCATATTTTGCATGATAAATCAAGTATATAGCAGTTATGTACAGGGAATATTGGGACTACCGGTGCATGAGTCAAAATGACCAACTGATCGGCTTTCCTCTCTGTCTAGGCGATTTTACCTGCCTGACCTTCTTTTTAGCCCAAATTTTACCCTGCCCTTGACCTTTGGGCTCGTTGTGTGACTATCTATGGGCCATGTTACCTTTGGTGTCTATGTACTCTCTTTTTTGGTAATTTATTACCTCTTTCTAGAGTGTGTGACATATACTGTCCTCTGTCTTTTGTCATGGGTCTACTTTTTACGGCCACCTATTTTTTTGTCCGAGCCTTGAGAGTGTTTTTTGGCAACCCCCTAACTCCGTTTTCTTGCATCGACTCACCATCTCTTTTTGTCATACCGCTTCGACACAAGGTTCGCAAACGATCGCGCCCAGCAATCGTTGTAATCGTACCTTTTCCACCTTCTCAATTTTTCGTGACCTATTATTCTCTGTTACCAGAATACATTATTTTGCTATAAAGAGTTTACATCTCAATTGAGACAGTTGACTCTTCCGATATAACTCGTTCCGTGATCGAGTTTGGGTCTCCCGCAGGTGAAACCGCGCGTAAACCGTCTTCCTCGCGATCGATTCAATCCCATGTGCGAATTACTCTCCGCCTCGCGCCGTTGCGCTCTGCGAGCTCTGTGAATATTATCCTGTGTGTGTTAACACCCCTGGCGATTTACTGTTCTCTCTTTCTATCTTCTTATCTCTCTCTAATATCTCCTTATATATCATCTAATACGTGTCTCGTGCTTGCTCGCAGACGCAATTATTCATCCCTTCGCCGATACGGAAAATATTATATAATGTTATACATCTATTTATAAGGATTTAAGTTGGGTACTTTTATGTTAAGTGAGTTTCGTTGGTCTATTCATTCACTCTACAATTTATTGAAATTTTTATACTTAAAACATATACTTTACATTACCTTAGAAGCAGTAAAGTCATGTATCATCATACGTAGGTTGTTATTACCAATTATACACCTAAGGGATTAGTATCATGTACTCTTTTGTTTTATACTCTCGCTTACTAAGCTTTAATCACTGATTTTCATACTCTGCTTATACTCATTAATGTTTTTACTTGTCACTTTATAACTCATATGTTTTACTGTCTTAACTCATATGTTTTAAAACTCTAGCGTCTTTATCTGCTTTAATCCTTCTATATTAGTATATTTATTAACATTAAGTTTAATTCTTTTTATATTTTAATTTTGTTTCAATACTTAAGGTTTATCTTAATAATTGTATGATTACATTCTCTTTTATTATTTTTATCATTATAATTGTTATAATAAAAACACATTGGTCGTTGTGTCTTATATATTATTAAACATTTTCATTTTAATAAAACGATTCTAAATTTTATTAATTAAAAGAGGCTTTTATGACCATAAATCTTTATCCAACTTAATTAAACACCTGTTCCCAAAAGTCAGAATAAATTTTGCGCGATTTTGGAATGAAATTTATATGTTCCGAAGTACCTGACGTCTTCCTATGTCATCTGTCTGGGTATCGTATCAGGCTGGGTTAAACCTTTATCTATTGAATCTAACTCACTCTTAAGAAACATTGCATGATTTATTGAGCAAATCCCCTGTATATTCTAAGATAATATTGGTGTTTTATAATGTTTATCATTCATAGTAAAAATTATATAGAATATAAAGATGTGATTCAATATTTCATATCAAGGGATATACATATTATAATCGTTGGATATCAAATTTGTAGCATTAATGAAAGAGCTTTTAGTGCTATTTCATTAATGCTACAAATTTCTTGTTTTAGGAAAGAGCGTTACTAATTCACTCCGGCTGCTTTGGAAGGATTCTTTAAATAGTCTTCTTGTGTATTTTCATAACTACGTTCTAGTATACTATACTTACGAGCAGATATATTTTCATCATAGTGCAGCATATGCGATAGTTGTTGTGCTTATATCACTAGCTGTTAGTCTGTGAGCTGCTGTGTGGGCTCTCTCACAGTGAAGAGACTCTGAAAGTAAATAAATATATTGACAACTTAAATTCGGAAAGTATTTCCTGCCAAATGTATATTTTTTTTGTCGTAAATATATCATATAATATTGAAAGTGTTACTTCGATCTGCCTACCACGGTTAATTACTGATTGTACATTCATCCTACCAATGACACGCACTCGAGTTTGTCTATTATACTATGTCTTCCATTACCAACATTCTTCCCTATGATGATATAGTAAACGTATAATCTAACCTTGATAATATTCGATGATGCTTCTTCTAATCGTGTGTCTAGTTTGCATAAGTGTAATGTTTACCTCCTCTATAATAAATAATAATCTGTATCTTTTAAAAAAGCTGAAACCTATCTTAGAAATAACTTCCAAACTAATTAGTGAGGCGGAGAAACTCATTCCCTTCAAGTGTGTTGTTATGTGAAGTCTGTTTAAATCTTAACTTAAAAGTAAATGTCTTTTTAACAGTGCCCTTAGATAGGTATACTATAAGTGCTACGCTCGTTATAAAACATCATTAAAAAAACTCTTCCCTCAGCATATATAAAAAATCTGTAATTAAAAATACAGTTACTTCACATCGCGATAGTGAAGTGATAGAGGGTAATCTACCATATACTCTTTCTATGCGTGTATAGGCTGCATCACGTGTTAAATTTATACGTGTGTTGCCTTTGATTTCACCCCAAATTATGTTATCTCACATATATAGCGAAGAAGGTTATGCTTCTCTGTACTTACATTATCTAATTGATGTATTTAAGATAATAATAAGTAATTCTAAATAAGCACTTGTTACTAAGTATATCAGTTCATATTTTCCTTCATGATTCCTAGAACATTATTACACTCTAAACTACTTATCATAGACTATTATATATGTATGTCCTTATGGCGCGTAATATATATTATCTATCTATAATTATATAATATTATATATCTATGTAGCACCTCTAAGTTAATTCTTGCTTATCTATATATAATAATATTATATAATCTATATTCAATTCTTAACTTATATACTGTACATATATCTATATAACTATCTATATATCTATATACTATATGTAATAGTATATATATATCGTATATATTTATATTATTAATTTAATTAATTATATTTATATTATATTATATAATATATTATAGTAATATACGTATATATTACTATCTATGACTGTGTACTTATATAGTATTTTATAATAGTAATATAATGGAGGTTTTACATTATCAGGTTTATATATCAATTTCTCACACAATCTTACCAATATATACTTGCATATATTTTACATCGTGATTATACTAGCTACTCATTATTATAATTACTGATTGTAGATTCGAATCATTATAAAATGAAGTGAAAATGTAAGATAGTCAATTGATAATTGTTATTAAGAAGTTAGCCACTTAAAATACATTAAAAAAAATTAATTTTTGTACTAATTAATGCGTAACAAAGCGTTTGTTATGTATAGTTCTGATTTCTGACAGTACTCCTTTTTTTTAGGTATAATAAGGATGTAGTTATTGTTTTATAATTATTTATTTATTGCATTCTTTATTTTTAACCTAAGTAAATCGAATAGTATAGTTCATATTTGGATTGATTCATTTGACTCAGGAAGTGATTTTAAAAAAATTGGCTTCAACTTTACTGAGGCGATAACGACATCGAAGCATATATGTGTATAATAGCTAACAATATACGCACATTTACTCTAATATAACTAAATATTCTATATTACTATATTATTATACTTACTTTTATTCTCTATAATATATGATTTTATATTTTATCCAGTATATAGACAGGATTGATATGATAGATGTAGCATAGATGATAATGATAGGACATAGAGTAAGATGTGATAGCTAGATGATAGTAGATAGCAGATGGGTAAGGTTAGGACCGTGTTTGAATTGAAATTAGGTTCTCTAGTTACAAAGTATATATAAGTTAAATAGACTTAATGATAACTATATAATAATATAATAATGTTTATTAGAATATATTTTAATTATATTATATATTATTATCTTTTTATATAATATTTATATATTATTATATATATATAGTTTTTATTATAATAGTATGTATTTACTTTTATCATTTAGATTTTACTATATAGGAACACTTATATTTGGAACATTGATAGGCTTTTTATTTTTTGAACTACAGAGAGGGCAAATGAAAATAATTGTTGTTATAAGTTTTTACATTATATAATCGGAAGCAGGTTAGAACTTAGAGTAGCTTACAAACATGTTCGGTGTAATTAGACGTACCGCGTAACCTATGATAGCTATGGTTGTATTTTCGTTAAGGACTTTCATCGTTAGGAGGGTGATAGGTTTTGGAAGCCTTAAATGCTATTGGTGATAGATGATTAGATAGATAATGTGATAGAGAGAGAGAGAGAGGAGGAGAGAGAGGAGGGAGGAGAGAGGAGAGAGAGAGAGAGAGAGAGAGAGGAGAGAGAGGAGAAAGAGAGAGGAGAGAGAGAGAGAGGAGAGAGAGGAGAGAGTAGAGAGGAGAAGAGAGAGGAGAGAGAGGAGAGAGAGAGAGAATTATAATAATATAAAGCAGAGATTGCAACGCAATATAATATTGTTGTTGCTGAACGTTAATATTTGGAATGGGAGTCCTTTTGATTGTTTGTATTAATTGAAGTTTTGTATTGAAAAGGGTTGTTTTGATATGACCGCAGTTGTAGTATAAGGTGGGATAATATTTTCAGACTTTTTGACTAAATGTATAAGGGATGTGTGGTATCGTGTTGCTTGTTGGTTTGACATTTGGATAACTAAATTTGATGACGTTTTTTTTATTAATAAAATTTTATAGTTATCCATGAAATGCATTTGATTTTATCTTTTGAACACGTGAAGTGAAGAATGAAATAATAATATGCCCTATGAGTTGTTATGGTGTTGGAACGTAGAAGGTACTACGAGCGTTATATTTTAAGTATATATATTATATATATATAGTATGAATATTAATTAATATATATATTATAGATTATGTTATAGTATATATTATTTTATATATTATATATTATTAATATTTATTAATACTTATATTATATATATAATATATTTAAATATATATAATATTAGATATTATTTAATATATATATATTTATTTATCTATATTTTATATGATGTGATAGTAGATGAGATAGATAGATATGATTGTAGTAGTTGATAGTAGATAGACTAGACTAGATAATAGTACTGATAGATATAGATGTGTAATTTTTTAGTGTCCGAGGAATTTTTTTTTTAAATTGTAATTTTCTTTTTTTGTTTAAATTTTACAAGTAAATGAACCTGTTTAGATTTTATGAAGTTTTTTTATGCTTAACTTGAGTGATTAGACAGATTTGGGTTGAATGGTTCTATGATATGTATTTATAGTTTAAGGAAAATGAGAGATTGTTAAGAGCTGAGTTGTAAGATTGGAATTGTAAATTAGTTCAGTAGGTTTATAACTTCTTGCTTAGACCAGATATCAGGTCATTATTATTTCAAAAAATTTAAAAATTTCAAAGACAGGTTTATCGTAGAATTCAGGACTGCGTAAAGTACAGTTAGTTCACTTTTAAGTTAAATGTAGTCGAATATTGTTTCGTAAGTTTAATTCAAACTGTTTTAAGATTAGAAAGTTTTTCCCTATACTTTCGAAGTTGTTTGCTCCCTAGAGATTAAGAAAAGAATTTGTGAAGTGACTGTACAGCGTTTGATCGGCTGCGTAGGACATCTACAAACATTGAAAAATAGACGCTGTAAAAGAACGATTAATATGCACTTGTTTCTGTCTTTGCTTTTGGTTCAATAATATCTGTACTTATTCTCTGTTAAGTGTTTCAATGATTGTTCTATACTGTTTTAGGTTTTGATGAAGAGTCGTCTTTTTGGAGAGAGTTATTAAGATCAGAAGAGTTCTAAAATATTATACAATACATCTGTATAGGAAAATAATTTGGCAAAAACATAGTAAGAAAACTGCATATAATTTTTAGAATGAAGAGGATCTTTAGTATTCAATAGTATGATCCTATGATGAATTAAGTGTTAAATTGAAAAATTCGAAGCTGATTTTGGTTATTCGTTTACTGGTGGAGGGCTAATCTAAGATGTATAATCCATGACTGGTAGTGCGTACGACGGCAATTTTCATGTTGAAGAAATTTGCAAGCATTTTAATTTTTGGAGTGTGAAGAAGTGGATGCTGAGAGAGTTGGAAAAAGTTCTACCTCCTTGATGTTTGATAATTGTGAGACTAGTCTAGACAAGTTTAAACGTGAGGGTAGCGGTGCGTAACCAAGGCTTTGGATAGTTTGAACTTTCTTTGAAGTCTTTTAAATGTCCACTCATAACCTGAGCCCATCATATGTTTAAACTATTTACTTCCAATTTTTAAAGTTTCAGTTAAACAACTTTTGTCACATAATTGAATAGGCCTAAGCAGTTTTGTCTGTCATGAATCGGTAAATACATAAATGTTCAGAGATTCCTCTTTAGTGTAGAATAGGTAGCCAATTGTGTTTTTTGACATAAATCCAAGAGTTTCATCCAGATAATAGGATAGCAAGTGTTTCTTATTTATTCTTTTATTTTATCAAGTTATATTATTGATAATGATATCTGTATTTGAAAGCTGCGAGTTCAGAAAACCCGTCGATGTCTTTATGATTGTCTAATTGGGATATAGTTGAGAGTCTCCAAATTAAATAATTTCCTTATTAATAGATTCTCTGATTCCGTTGTGGATCTCAAGGAAGCTTTGTTACATGTAGAAATTAGAGTCATAGTTTTTTAATTCTCGATTTTTTAAACTTTTTTGTATTGATTTATTATGACAAGTTGAGAGAATCATAAATCAATTTTGCTTACAATATTTACAATTTAAAAATTGCGTGATTCAGACTTTCATGTTTGTTTTTTCAGATGATAATGGCTAAATCTGAAAGAATTCTTTTTCAAACAAAATCTGTGATAATAACAGCTTCAAAAAATAGTTTATTTAAGGTTAGCACTATTGAAATTGCTCAGTATGTTAACAGAAAATACGACATTTTATTTCAGTACTCTTTGATGGATTTTGTTCGTAGTTCGGATGTGGGGAATTTTTTGTTATTAATATTTTTTTCGTGACTTTTTCGAGAAATTTATTCTTCAAAATTTAACCTTGCGGAACGAACGAAATAAAATTAAAACTAAACTTATAGATTTTAATATATATATAATTGTAATATTAAGCTTTAACCTTTCATTAATGATGAAAGTAATTCATTAATAATTAAAACGTCATCTTCGTCACCAATTCTCTTATTATATGATTTGCGTTCTGAACACAATTGTGCCTACTGTGTCTACTGGGAATATTATATATGTTTAATAAATTTATTTAGAAATTCGTTATAATTTGAATGATATATTTTACCATTCGTAAATTAAATATGTTAAATATAAAAATTAATTTGTAAATTATTAAAAGAAAATTTATCATACAATACTTTTTAAAGAGATATGTACCCAATGGCGTATTAAGGCAATAATAATATAGCTATTAATTTTTAATATATTATAGTATATATTATATAGTATAATATTTAGTTAATATATATTATTTATATATATTTTTATATATATTAATATATATTATATATATTATATATAATAATATATATTAATATATTATTATATATTTATATAATTATATATATATTATTATATATATGATTAATTAATTATTATTATAATTTGTAGTATATAAATTATATATATATATATACTATATATCTATATATATATATATATATTATTATTAATTATATTAATATTATTAACCATTAAATAATTATAGAAAAATTCGTGCAGAAGCTGGTGCGTTGTTGATGAGCTTCTACGTTTATCAGATAGAAAATATTACAAGCGAGAGAGCGTGAGTGAATAATATAGAGGCAATGGCAAATAAAACTTCAATTTTGAGGGGGGACATGAAGTTTCCCTTTTGATTGGTCTATTAAACTAGGAATTGAGTTGAAAAGATTTAAATTTTATAAATTTTCACATTAGCTCTCATTACAAAAGGCATTATTTGCACACATTTCATAATTCTAAGTGTATAATAAAAAAGTAAATAGTTTTATGAAGGGAAAGAAGTATGTGGGGGAAGGGAAAGGGAGGGGGAAGCCTGATTTTTATATATTATATATGATATATATATAATTATATATATATATATTTTTATATACTATATATATATATATATAAGTATATATAATATATATTATATATATATATATATATATATATATATATAATGGGTCTTTCTTTCTTTCATCTTTTTAATTCTTTTCTAATTCTTTTTATGATTAAATTGTACTTTTCTTCATTTCTTATTCTTTTCAGTTTCATATTTTATCATCTTTTAAGATAGATATTATGTCATCTTCATGTGATTTAATATATATATATATTATACTATCTATACTGCGTTAATTTATAGCGAGTGAGGTTCATGATGTATTTTCTAATTATTTATTATTCTTTTTTATTCTCCTTCTTATTCTTTTATTCTTCTTATTACTTCTTCTTATTCTTCTTATTCTTGCTTTATTCTTCCTTATTATTCTCTTATTATCTCTTATTCTTCCTTTGGTATCTAGGTTTTGGATTTTGTACCAGTTACTTTTAAACATGCTGTTATTGCGTAATGGCAAAATCACACCGCCCTTATTAGCAGGTGATACTTCAGTGACGTTTAAAATAGTTTTTACACTTTTACAGCAATTGACCTTGTTTTCTAAACTTTAAACATTTATTATTGTGACGTATTGTTGATATATAATGTTTATGTGATGGTATAAGATGCTAAATTCTATACTATTAATACTACTATATACTATACTATATCCCCTATACTACTATACTACTACTATATATATATAGTACTAAAGCTATAACTGTTATTTACGAGTCCGATGATCTTTATTGCCGAGCTTAATCTGTTGGTAGATTGTAAGTTGTTATTATTAATTTTTATGCATCCTTTCATCTGGTCTGTTCTATGTTTCATTCTGCGTTACATTAGATATTATGTATATATTATATATATAGTGATTATATATATATATTATATATATATTATATAAGTATATATTATTATGTAATATTATATATATATATATTATATATATTATTGTATATTTATTTATATATTATATATATATATATATATTTATATTATATATATATATATATATATATCTATATATTTATATAAATAATATGATATAATATATAGTATATTATTATATATTTATATAATATATATAATTAATCTATATATTTTATTATATTATTTATATATATATATATATAATTATATATATATAATATATATATATATTAATTTATATTAATATATATATATATAAATAATTATATATATCATATTATATAATATTATATATATATCTATATATATTATATAGAGTTGTGATATATATATATTTTTTATATATATTTATATTATAATATATTATATATATACTATATATATATATATCCTTGGTTAGATAGTATAATAGATCATTTTTATATTTTTATATTATATTTGAAAATTACGATTTCAAAGTTAAAAAAGCTAAAATTTTAATTATATATACTAACGGATTAGGGTTGTAAGCCTAGATTTTACCCCTTTCCTATGAGGTAACTCGTCGTAGATGAGGTTACGTAGCATGCCGGAAGCTGGTGCCGGCTAAAATAGGAATGAAAGTAAGGATGAATTTGGATATTGCATATATGAGGAAAGGAGTAGGAGGAGTCGCAGCCGGATCCGGAGCCGGAGCCGGAGTCGGAGTGGTAAGGGAATCGGGGGAGTTTGGGTTTTCCCGCCTGAAAAGAAGAAATGGCGGAATGATAGAGAATGGAGAAAGGAGTCAGAGTAGAGAGGAAGGGTCGGAGAAGGAGTCTTAGTTCAAGGAGTCAGGTTGGGGTCAAACATGCCAACAGTCGGGTTGAGTTTTACCACATGGTATTTTAAAGCTGGACACTAATCTGGAATGGCGAGACTCGTATGACGAACTAGTGGCGTGACTCCGAGGGGGGGCTGCCTCAAGATAGAAAATGAAGTAGAATGAATGGTTTAGAGGGGATGAACGTAGAAAGATAGCGAGGTTAGTGCCGCTTGCTTGGTTTGGGATGTGCGCAAACCTTGGATATTGAAGTAAGGATGAAATTTGGCTTACCCTTTTATATAGAAGGTGACATTTCTTTTCATATCTTTGTTTTCTTTTTTATAAAGTAACATAAATATATTTCTTCAAAAGTTGAAACATGAATATATTGTTTCTATTTTTTATTTTATAAGTTTATTTTACATTTTTCTTTTTGTGTAATTTTTTCTTTTAATTTAAGATTTTTGAATTTATTTTGAAATTTATATTATTTTTTTTATTTTTTATTTATTTTTGTTTTTTGCTTAAAACCTTTTATTCTTACCTGAACATATTTTATTCTTTCAACATTGAATAACGTAAGAAATTGAATTGGTTTTTTACCCCCTAAGCAGTAATCATAATAGTTAATAAAATTCCAAATTAAGAAATTAAAAATTATTCTATTGATTTAAATATATTTTTATAACATACGGTTTTTATGTTCAAAGTGTGTATTGTTATGTCGCTTATTGATGTGAACTTTGAAATGTTAGCATTATTCGTTGGGGAGTAGATTATTAGGTAGGTTTGATAATTTATGATAATAATTAATATGTTTTATGTAAAAATTACATTGATATGTTAAAGATTGCTTTGACAAAGTGTAATTGGTTAGTTGGATAGGTAATGATAGATTATTTCTGTCAGTTAAGAAGCGGAGTTAATTAAGCTTGAAATCTTTGTACATTGTTTAGTTTTATAAAGAAAGCAGTTTCTAGATGATGTTATGATATGTTAGCTTTATTGATGTGAAAACTTTGTTATAATAGCATTTATTGTTGGTCTGTATGATGATGTTCTGAGCAATTATTTTTATGTTATGTTTATCAAATTATGATTGAATCAAAGATCAATAGTCAATAGATAATAGATCACAGAAGGGTATGGGGGAGCGGTAGGAAGTTTTGATTACCTGGATTTAAGTTTCAACTCTTAATATTAATTAATTTACATTTTACATTATTTTTATTAAAGACCTTTTTTTTGTTTATGTTTATACCAAAATATTGATTGGATATAGATCAATGTCAATGATAAATAGAGTCAATGATGCATAGATTATATGATCACTTGGTGTCAAAGAATGAAAGGATTTACGATGCTATAATTCACTGTTCTAAACCAAAGTTTTATCTTTCAATAATCATTTATTAAAGAACTTTTTTTTATGTATGTTTTTAAATATGCTTGAATCATAGTAATAGATCATATCAAGATGACAGAGGGGAGGGTAGGTAGTTTGATTCCTGCTTAAATGGGGTAGACCCTTTAGTGTCGTTAATTTACCTTTACATAATTTTTATTAAAGATTAATTTTATTATGTTAATGTTTATAAAAATGAATTGAATCATAGATATAGATCATAGATGATGGGAGGGGAGGGTATGTGTTTGATTTTCTGATTTATGATTTAGGGTCGTAAACCTATTCACTTTCTGATATTTTTCAAAGAATTATTTTTAGTTTATGGTTAAAGTTAAAAATATGACTTGAATAATAAGATCACGGATGGGGAGGATGGGTGGGTGGCTGGTTTGATTTCTGATTTACTGGTTTGCTGCTTTAGGAGTCTGCTAAAATGTAATTTTTTACGTTATAACTAAGGAATAAAATATGGATTACAGCTTTAGGGTTGAAAATGTAAATTTTTTTACGTTAATAAACATAAATGATTAAAGTTTTTTTAACAAAATTTTAACAAATAAATAATTTAAATAAACATTTATAAAGATTTTTTTTGCCTACACAATAGGAAAATCTAAATAAGATTTTGAATAAATTGAAATTTAAACGTAAATTTTTTTTATACAATAATAATAAAAAAAACGTTTTAAAACAACTAATTATTTAAAAATGAATAAAAATTAAAACAAATAAAATTAATAAATTAAAGTTAAATTTTTAAATAATAAATTAAAATTGAAAATTTAGCAAATTATAATATTGAAGTTTATATAAACCAACATAAACCAAATGTCAAATATAAATGAAATAAAAATAAATGAAATTTATGTTTTACTCACGAAAAATCATACCATCTTACATTTTAAAGAAAGGACACTTGAAATAGATGTAATTTTCAACTTTAAAACGGTTTTTTTGTAATGATGGAATACTTAAGAACGGCTTGTCTTTGTCTGAAAATCATCAACCTCATACTTATTAAAGAAAGCAGACTCGCGATAATAATATAATATTTTATATGTGATACGATCATATCTTATGTCGACCATTGGTGATCGCTTAATTACCATTGGGTTAACAGTTGGTGGTAAGCTAGCGTAAACTATTGTAATGGGCAGCTGCTTTTCATGTTGATTTGAGAATCAAGATATCGATAATTAATCTTTGTTCATCTAACGCTTGTATTAAAAATAAATTCAAATTTATATTTAATTTGCATTCTGGAGCAGCCAACGTGAATAAAAATTTGGCTAGTTAATACGATGCTTGCTGTAACTTGAGCGCCTGCCTTTCTGAAAAGTTTAAAGTAATAAACAATCAGGTGCTCGTGCATGAAATTCTTGATGGCGAAAATTTCATGAAAGCTTGAGGAAATTTAACAGCAAGTAAATACAATTAGCGAGGGAGAAACGGTTTTCGGAGTTTTTTTATCCCTTTCGTTCCCCATGTGAATTTCAATATGCAAATCTTAAATTTAGATTTTCGACCCTATTCCATGGTGCTAAAAAACTATTTTTTGCATCAAAATGGCTCAAAAAAGAACACATAAACGGGATTGTATATGCTCATAAACGAAAAACTAAAATTTTCAGTAGATCTCTGGTGCAGATGAAAGAGGGACCGGTGTCCTTTATTAGTCTTATGAGTGCTCTTCGCTAAATTTTTCAATAGGTTTTATTTAATTTTCACTATTAATTAATTTTATCCTAAGTATGTTTTTTCTTTCAAAAAAAGCCTATATTTTGACTTCATATGTCATAAATAAATAGTTTGCAAGAAATTTAAATAGTTATTTCAATTTAAACTCAGTTTGGACACGAAAGGATTAAAATTCGTTCATATTCTCGCTAACCTAATCAATTTTTAAAGAAATACGACAAAGAATTATGATTTTTTTTCATATTAGAGTAATCATGATTTAATTTTTGTTTTTAAAACGTTTTGGAAGTAGTGAGTTTTATTTTTCAGCTGTTAATTAAAATTCTTTAAGTGGTAACATTATATAACTAAAATAATGCATTAAGCATTGCAAAGGGCAAAATCGTATTATAGGTAGTCATCTCGTGGACAAGAAAGACTATCTTCATTCACTATCATTTTGGTCAATTGAAAAATTTTTGATAAATGACTTAAATTTTTTTTCGACATTTCATGATGAAGTTTGGTACAGAAGTTTCTTGAGAAATACAGGACAGGGATTATATTTAAGTGAAGAATTGCTACGGTGATTCACTACTGCATATCAGATTGTAAATAAGCTTTGTATTCAATTATATATATATATATATATATATATATATATATATATATATATATATATATATATATATATATATATATATATATATATATATATATATATATATATATATATATATATATATATATATATATATATATATATATATATATATATATATATATGGTGAAGGTAAAAAAAATTGTATGAAGAAGAAATGTATATATCACCATTTTTATAATATCCTAT
>JABUQX010101560.1:17500-22603 GCA_015478945.1 Trachelipus rathkii
TATATATATATATATATATATATAGTATATATATATATATATATATATATATATATATATATTTTTTATATATATATATATATATATATATATATATATATATATATATATATATATATATATATATATATATATATATATATATATATATATATATATATATATTATTTTTATTGTTTTTTTTTCTCTTATTATATATAAATATTATGTTGTTATATATATATATATATATTTATATATATATATATATATATATATATATAATATATATATATATATATATATATATATATATATTATATATACATATATATATTACATACATATATAGCATATGTTGGTTACTATAGTTGTTACAAGGCTAAGGCTAAGGGTTGCTGGGCTATAAGGTTTCATGTTCATATTCCCTGTCCATGAAGCTGGGAACAATTTTTTTCCATGTTGCCATCGAACAAATGTAGAGTAGCGCAGAGAAGAAGAACCATTTCTCCAGCCATTTCATAGTAACTTCAGTTGCTTGTTGTTTATTGAAACAATGGAAAGTGAAATAAATTACATAACAATATAAGTTTGGTTACGTTAAGTAAGATTATTTTAAGTTACGTTAGGTGGCATGGGTTTAATTTTTTTTTAAATATTTTTAAAGGTGTGAAGCTCTTTTATTACAATACAGGTTTATTTTGACTCAATACAGTTTTATTTTGATTTGTCAAATGTGTTCGGATTCATGTAATCGATAGCGATATGGATATGGACAGGGATAAAAGATATGATCCTTTAATTTGACACCTTAAAGGAATAATATATGGATCATGTCTTTTATCCCTATCCATATCCATATCGCTATCGATTGCATGAATCCGAACACATTTGACGAAAATCAAAATAAAACTGTATTGTAATAAAAGAGCTTTACACCCTTAAAAATATTTAAAAAAAAAAGTTTAAATCTATGCCACCTAATGTAACTTAAAATAACTTTACTTAATCTAACCAACCTTATATCATTATATAATTTATTTCACTTTCCATCGTTTCAATAAACAACAAAACAATAAGTTATGTAAATAAATTGGAAAATAGTTCAAACTCTTCTCACTATGCGCGCGCCATTCTAAATTTTGTTCGATAACGTATCCATGGAAAAAAAAATTGATTTCAGCCTCATGGGACAGGGATAATGGACATGAGCTTAATTAAATTTAAATTGATCCATTGAATTTCTATTAATAATAATAATAATAATAATAATAATAATAATAATAATAATAATAATAATAATAATAATAATAATAATAATAATAATAATAATAATAATAATAATAATAATAGTAATAATAATAATAATAATAATAATAATAATAATAATAATAATAATAATAATAATAATAATAATAATAATAATAATAATAATAATAATAATAATAATAATAATAATAATTATTATTATTCATTTTCTCTAGTTACGAAGTAGTCTTAAAACGTTTTGCTTATAATTGTAGATTACATTAGAGACATATGTAACTTTCCTTGTTGCTTCATTATATACTATACCATGCTATACTAACTTATGTTATGGTATACTATACTATAAAATGCTATAGTAACTTACGTTATGCTATACTATACTATATCATGCTATACTAACTTATGCTATGCTATACTATACTATACCATGCTATACTAACTTAATCTGTGCTATACTATACCATATACCATGCTATACTAACTTATGCTATGCTATACTATACCATGCTATACTAACTTATGCTATGCTATACAATACTATACTATGTTATCTTAACTTATGCTATGCTATACTATACTATACCATGCTATACTAACTTATGCTATGCTATACAATACCATGCTATACCAGCTTATGCTATGCTATATTATACTATACCATGTTATACTAACTTATGCTATACTATACTATACCATGCTATACTAACTTATGCTATGCTATACTATACCATGCTGTTCTAACTTATGATATGCTATACTATACTATACCATGCTATACTAACTTATGCTATGCTATTCTATACTATACTATACCATGCTATACTAACTTATGCTATGCTATACTATACTATACTATGCCATGCTATACTAACTTATGCTATGCTATACTATACAATACCATGTTATACTAACTTATGCTATGCTATACTATAATATACCATGCTATACCAACTTATGCTATGCTATACTATACTATACCATGCTATACTAAGTTATGCTATGCTATACTATACAATACCATGCTATACTAACCTATACTATGCTATACTATACTATACTATATCATGCTATGCTATAATGTACTATACCATGCCATACTAACTTATGTTATGCTATACTATACTATACCATGCTATACTAACTTATGTTATGCTATACTATACTATACCATACCATGCTATACTAACTTATGTTATGCTATACTATACTAAAACATGCTATACTAACTTATGTTATGCTATACTATACCATACCATGCTATACTAACTTTTGTTATGCTATACTATACTATACCATGCTATGATAACTTATGTTATACTATACTATACTATACCATATCATGCTATACTAACTTATGTTATGCTATGCTATACTATACCATGTTATACTAACTTATGTTATGCTATATTTTACTATACTAAACTTTACTATAGTAACATATGCTACACTATAATATATCATACTTTACTATACTATGCTATACAATAATATACTGTACTATACTATCATATACTAACTTATGCTATACTATACTATAATAATTTATGCTATGCTATACTATACTGTCTGGGCGTAGCGAGTGAAAAATATAAAAGGGAAGATGATTGGTGGAGAAATTATCTTTAATGGAGAGAAAGGAGTTGAATTGGAAGGATTTCAACTCTATATGCTCTATATATATACACATGAAAAATTCAAAGGTTCATTATTAGTAACTTTTTACCACTAATCTCTCTCTCTCTCTCTCTCTCTCTCTCTCTCTCTCTCTCTCTCTCTCTCTCTCTCTCTCTCTCTCTCTCTCTCTCTCTCTCTCTCTCTCTCTCTCTCTCTCTCTCTCTCTCTCTTCTCTCTCTCTCTCTCTCTCTCTCTCTCTCTCTCTCTCTCTCTCTCTATATATATATAGTATAGAGATATATATATATATATCTACATATATTGATATACAACGTTATATATATATATATATATATATATATATATATATATATATATATATATATAATGGGAAGGAAAAGAAATACTGCCTTCTCTGGGATCGAACCACCGCATGTTGCGAATGAGACCGATAAACAAAGAACATATAATGGGAAGGTAAAGAAATACTTCCTTCTTTGGGATCGAACCACCGCATGTTGTGAATGAGAACGATACCACTGAGGCATCCTCCAACCCAAAAAACCTGGATTCAAGAACTGTTTTAAAGCAACTGATCTCTCGTCAAGGCGACATCACCAGGTGTTCAGCCTGTCCTATCCCTCGTTCCTAAATTTTAGATATTAAATATTGCATGATTGCAATTTAAGTATTTCTTTACCTTCCCATTATATGTTCTTTGTTTGTTTGCAAACTTATTAATTGCGATTATGCAATATTTAACATCTAAAATGTAAGGAATGAGGGAAAGGACAGGCTGGGTTCTCCCCTCTCTCCCATTCTGGCAAACATTTTCATGGAACTAATAAAATTGTATCATATTCTCCCCATCCTCTTCTCTCTAACTCTGTTTGGTATAGATACGTTGATGATGTTTCAGCTGCTCTTCCTCTTAACACTAATCCTAATGACATTCTTATTCACATTAACAATATACATCCTAACATAAAATTCACTATTGAACATTCAATTAATAATACCCTTCCTTTTCTGGATACTCTTATGAATTGGTCTCCACAAAACAACATACAATTTTCTGTTAATGGAAAACCCACTGCCAACCCTAGTTACATACATTGGTTCTCCTCTCACCCTCTTAACACTAAAATTGGCACATTTTCTTCTCTATTCTTCAGAGCTCTTAGAATTTGCTCCCCTATTTACTTACAACCTGAAATCAATTTAATTTCATCCATTTTCCTTAAACTTTTCTATCTTTATCATATTATCAACAATGCTCTACGCAGAGCAAAGAACACTTTCTATACTAAGCCTATAAAACATGAAAAAATTCATACTTCTTATCTCCCTTTACCTCCTTCAACTCAAAATTCAATTAATAAAATACTACCCAAATCCATACACATTTCTTCTTCTAATATACTTCCCTTCAAAAAAAAAATTAAACCACAAACACCCACTAACACTATTACTTCTCAATGCGTTTATAAAATCCCCTGTTCCAATTGTAACAACATATATATTGGTGAAACATCATTTCTCCCGTCGCAACTATCAACATAAATGTGATCTTCAACAAGACAATCCTAATTCTGTCCTCATTCTTCATAGATCTACTCACAATCACACTAATAACATTAATCATATGACACCCATCATTGGCATCGATAATTAACACATTAGAAAGTTCACAGAGTCTTTTTGTATCAACACTTCCAATAATTTTAATATACAAAAAAACGACTTCCAGACTGATCCCATTATGAACAACATTTTAAACTTCTCACCCTTTATCAAAAAACTAAAACCCCAACTTTTTTGATATTTATAATTTGTATTGATTCTATTATTATTTATTTAGTTTACTTAACATCGCATCTGAAAGAGGACCGTGATTTAGGTCGAAAGCTAATGCTCCTATTTTTATTATAAATTTATTAAGTTTATTTGTTAAGAAAATATTTTTCATGTAATTTTAGGAAAAAAATCTTCATCAAACCTGTTGTAATACTTAAGCAATCTTTTCATAAAGCATTATTATTTATAAATACCTCTAGCGATTTATGCTATTCTCATCTACTATATATATATATATATATATATATATATATATATATATATATATATATATATATATATATATATATATATATATATATATATATACATATATATGTAAAAGAGCACGATAAATGCGAAAAACGGTTAAACACCTAAATCTTGAACTGAACGAAGTACACT
>JABUQX010101561.1:0-2500 GCA_015478945.1 Trachelipus rathkii
AGAGAGATTATATATATATATATATATATATATAATACTATATAATATATATTATATATATATATATATATATATATATATATATATATTATATATATATTATATATATATATATATTATATATAAATATATATATATGGGAGGCGTGCCCTTTCCCCCCAGTCTTTGCTTCCTTCCGGTTTTCCCCCCCTTTAAATTTTCCCCGGAAAAAACCATTATTTATTAAAATATTATTTAACAAAATTAAAATTTGAACTAATACATTTTCTTTTATATATATAATTATATATATAATATAATATATATAATTATATATATATATATTATATATATATTATTTATATATATACACGCTCTGTGCAAACCATTCCAAAATTTAACAGCTCTTTTTTGCTGAAAGAATGCTTTCTTATATCAAGATGGCATGCTTTCTTCTTAATTTTCTTGTTATGCCCCCTGGTCTCCCGTCCGTGCTCTACTATGAAGAATTTATTGGTCTCCGTATTATCAATAGATGTAAAAATTTTGTAGACTTGTATCATGTCCCCTCTATAGAAAACATTCCTAACTCCTTCAGCCTCTCCTCATAGCTCTTACCATCAAACCCAGAAATCATCCTTGTTGCTCTACTTTGCACTCTCTCTAGCATATCTAAGTCTTTCTTTAAATAAAGGGCCCAAACTTGGGCAGAATACTCTATTATTGGCCTAACATAGCTATTATACAGTTTACTTATTACTTCTTTGCTCTTGTAAACAACATTGCGATTTATTATGCCCAGCATCTTATTAGCTTTATTATTTGCTTCCAAACACTGATTAGCTACTTTCAAATTACTGCTTATAATTACACCTATATCTTTTTCTTGGTCCACAGGTTCAAGCTAATCCCCATTCATATCGCAGTTAAAACTTTTATTTGAGAAACCTAGGTGAAGAACCTTACAATTTTTACTATAAAAATTCATTTGCCACTTATCTGTCCACCCAAGAAGTTTATCAAGATCATTTTGAATCTTTATACATCCTTCACTTTTCCTAACTGAGGTGGCCACTTTGGTATCATCTGCAAACTTAGAAACCTTGCATTTAAGTCCATGGTCTAAATCACTTATATATATGAGGAACAATAGTAACCCCAGCTCTGAACCCTGTGGGACACCACTCTTCACTATTTCCCATGATGATTTATTGCCATTTAGTTGTACACACTGTTTTCTATTCCACAACTACTCTTTAATCCAACCAATTCTTGAACACACTTGACCTATGTTTCACCACTAGTCCTTCTCTCTATAAATACACCATTTCGCTCCTATTGGTAAATCTGACCACAATCTTATATCTCTTAATTTCAATACTTTCTCTCCAACAGCTTCATCCTGCCCTATGCGTTTTTTCTGGCACTTTGATCGGGCTGATTGGGGGGCCTTGCGTCGATTCTACGCTAACTATAATTGGAATGACTGCTTTGACTCTGATGACGCTTCGGCTTCTGCCACTAAGGTGGGAGCTGTAATCGTTGACGGGATGAGCAGGTTCATTCCTTCTTCGACTAAATCTTTCTCCTCATAATCCATGGTTCGATCGTGCTTGTTCTCTGGCCATTCAGGCTAGAGACAGCGCGTATCGGGAGTGGAAAAATTCTCGTTCTCCTATCACTCTCGCTAATTTTCACTCAGCTAGAAATCGTTGCAGGGATACTCTTCGACGAGCAAAGCGGGCTTTCATCAAACGAAAGTGCGCTAACCTCCTTGGATCTCCTACTAACAAATCTTTCTGGCCTCTTGCCAAAAACATCTCTAACAATTTCTGTAAATCATCTTTTGCCCCTCTTATTCGATCTGATGGCTCTGTTGCTAACTCTCCAACTGAAAAGGTCAATCTCTTCGGCCTCCTATTTTCCCCTAACTCAACCTTGGACGATTCTGGCATTCCTCCTCCTTCTCCTTCTCCTCTCAGGTGTCCTATGTCTTTACCTGTGATTACATTTGATCGGGTACATGGGCTCCTGAAATCTATGAACGTTAGGAAGGCGGGTGGCCCGGATGGCATTCCTCCCCGAGTTTTGAGGGAATGTGCTTACGTGCTGACCCCGCCCCTCGTTCAACTATATTCTCTATGTCTCAATATTAGCTCAATACTAATACTAATACCCCGCCCCTCGTTCAACTATATTCTCTATGTCTCAATACTAGCTCAATACTAATACTAATACTACTAGCTCAATACTAATTCTCTTCCATCTTCTGTGTTCCCTGCTGAATTTAATCTCACTCCTTTAAAAGCCTGCGTCTGTTCTTCATCTGCGTAATTTTGCGTAGCGGAGAAACTTTAGTGTGCACACCCCTCCCTGAATAGGGCGCGGCCCGTGATGGTGGTGACAACTAAAAAAAAAAAAAATGTACCACTCCACCTATACCACATTGAAGTAACTTCTTCATCAGCCTTATGTGGGGAACCTTATCAAAAGTTATATATATATATATATATATATATAT
>JABUQX010101561.1:37500-40221 GCA_015478945.1 Trachelipus rathkii
TCTGCTTTTACTAAATCTTCATTTGGGCTTTTCAGATCTTCCTTCTTCATGTAAAATATTTACAATCTTTCTCTTCTCATATGAACGCCACCGTTCAGTGTAACGGAATTGAAAAATTTAAACCTCTCTCCTAATGCAAATGTTAAATCATCCAAAAACCATTCATTAATGTGCGATATTGATCACTAGGTTAGTAGAATTTGGGTGCCTATTTGTTTGTTGTTCGTCTTGGTACAACAATTTCAATACCCAGCTCAGATACAGTTACAATTTCCTCTTAAATCAGCTGAAATTTATTTTTCGACCCACTCCCCCATTTCTGCATATTTGCGTTGTTAAACAGCGACGAATTATATAAAATTAATTTAACTTCTGCACTTTATATTGACGGATATGATACTTAAAAATTTTTAGTGTCTAGAAAATTTCAGAGAACACATTATTCCCTAACCACCATATAATGTGTATATATTGTTTATTGTGTTTTTCATAGTTCTTTATATAACACTCATATAAATTATATATATAAAAAAATATTATAATATATATTTTATTTATTCTACCTATTATTTTTGTTTCAAAATAATATTAAATGTTATATATTATATTATAATAATATCACATTTTCTATTTATTATTATTTTACTCTTTATTATTATTTATATCTTATTATTAAATTATTATATTATCTTTATTAATATATTACTTATTATTCTCTATATATCTATATATATACCTCTTTATATTCTATATTATATATAAATCATGTATGTGAAATATATATTTCATATATATATATTATATATCTAACATATGAATAATAATAATAATATTATATATATATTATTATATATATATATATATATATTTATATATATGTATATATATACATATATATACATATCATATATATATATAATGTGTGTTCAATATATATATATATATCTCAATATATCTATATTTTTATATATATTAATATTACTTATATATATATATATAATATATATATGTAATATATATATATATCTCTATATATCTTCATATATATATATATTTATTGACATCTATATCTATATATATATATATGATATATATATATATATATATTTATATATATATATATATATATATATATATATATATATATATATATATATATACATATATAATATAATAATAATAATATATCTCTCTCTTCTCTCTCTTTCTCAGGTTGGCGTTTTTCTGTAATATAATCTATTTGGGCCTTTTCAGTGTTGTACTATTATTCTGGAAGTGGACCGGGATCTGCGACAGAATTTTCTAGTCTTATTATTTTGATTTATATCAAACCTTGTTCTTATGTCATAGTTGTTTTATCTACGACATGGTTGGTGGTTATCCCTATATTCAGGGCTGCTAAACAGATCTGTGTGCTGTGGTGGTTTGGACTGCGTCCTTCTGTGGTTAATGATTTTAGAAGGTTTTCAAAACTTGAGCATCAAACAGGAATTTAGAAAACTATTTGGAGATGCCTTCTCTCATAGAGGGAGGATCGGTCTAGCAGTAGAGCCTCCTTTTATTAATCTATATGACTCTATATCCATTGGTTTAAGTCTGCCCAGGCAAAATTTTTCCGTCTATATATATATATATATATATATATATATACTCTCTATATATATATATATATATATAATATATATATATATATATATACCTTCATATAAATTAACTAGCAGAGAATTAAAAGAATTTACTGCCTTCTAGAGTTAAATGCCACGTGTTTATATTCGAGGACAATATGCGGTGATTTACGCCCTGAGTATCATGGCCCAAAAAGTTGGTTTCAGATGATTACGACGACCATCAGAAACATCTACAGGTGTGTTTCCTATCCTGTTCTTTATAACTAGATAATATCTTGCGTAACAAATCACCAGTGCAAGATGTAAATGAACGATTTAACGAGAAGGTTAATTACGCCTCTGGGTTGATCCACGCATAGTACGAATAGGATATATACCAGTGTTCTACACACAAGGCTATCCAAAACCAAAAGTTTGGGTTCAAGAGGCAAGTTAACAACAAGATCCCTTCAAAGCGACATACCAGGTGTTCAACATCTATCCTCGTTTCTTTGATCATTAAATAACACTTTCATTATTATTGATTAGCTATAGATATTTCAGCGTCAAGAAAAACATTTAAAAAGTGAAATCCACCAAAAATGTTGCCAGCGGAGTAAGTTTTATCTCGGCGGAATGATCATACAAAGCGATTGAGGTCAGAACTTTCCCCGTTCTAACCAGGTAACTCTAGATCTTCTTCTCAGCTATTTTCAACCAGGCTTTCAATATATGTATATATATAATATATAATATATAATAATAATAATAATAAAATGTAATAATTAAGACGCAATAAACAATTATATTGCCGAAGTTCAAGTTACGGAATACTGACTATGAATGAAATAATAATAATAATAATATTAAAATAATAAATATAATAATAATAATAAAAATAGTAATTATAATGATATTAATAATAATAATAATAATAATAATAATAATAAAAATAATAATAATAATAATAATAATAATAATAATAATAATAATAATAATAATAATAATAAAATAATAATAATAATAATATATAATAATAATAATAATAATAATAATAATAATAATAATAATAATAATAATAATAATAGCACATATATATATATATATAATATAT
>JABUQX010101562.1:5000-16458 GCA_015478945.1 Trachelipus rathkii
CCAACGATTACAGCTCCCTCCTTATCTTTAAAATCTTTATACATCATCATTTAATCCTTATTGAGGTAGCCAATTTGCTATCATCTGCCAACTTGGTAAACCTTACATTTAAGTCCCCGGTCTAAATATTTTTATACATTGTATGAGGAACAGCCACGTTGACCTAAGAAATCGTTAACGGACCACAAACATGTTCTCCTCATTTCCAATTTAATAAATACTTTTCTTTCATTGATTAACTATTATTATTATTATTATTATATTATTATTATTATTATTTATTATATTATTATTATTTGATTATTTATTATTATTATTAGTATTATAATTATTATTATTGCTATTATTCTTAATAATTATTCATTATTATTATTATTATTATTAATATTTTATTTTTTATATTAATTATTATTATTATTATTATTATTATTAATTATTATTATTATTATTATTATTATTATATATTATTATGTTATATATATTATTCATTACTATTATTATTTTATTATTATATTATTATTGGGAGACTTAAGGAATCAAAAATTTGATCGCTAAAATAATTCGGAGGTTGAACCCCCTGACCCTCCTGTCTTCCTGTCTATCAGCCTTATTATATATATATTTATATATATATATATATATATATATATATGTATATATATATATATACGATATATATATTCATAATATATATATAATATATATATATATATATATATATATATATATATATATATATAGAGAGAGAGAGAGAGAGAGAGAGAGAGAGAAATGTTAAAAAATAGTTTTTTCCAATTAATCGTCATCCGTCATCGTCATTCGTCATCGTCATCGGCAAAATTCTGATCTAATCGTCATCGTCATCGTCATCGGCAAAAATTTCATAATCGTCCCATCACTAATATATTATATATATATAGTATATATATATATACTTATATATATATATACTATATATAATATTATATATACTATATTATTATATATTATATATATATTATATATATTATATATTATATACATATATTATATATTTTATTTATATATAATATATATATATATAATTATATAATATATATATTAAAGATGGCACGATTTTAATTTACTGTCCAATCAGATGCGACTAAAATTCCACGCCTTAAAATTATTTGAGTCACTTTTCTCTGATGTTATTCCTCGGCGGGTGTCTTTATTTAGTGATGTGATTATATTATTTCAAATTTAGTTTATAATATTCTTTTCTTTTAATAATAGTTTAAGCAAACATTTTGTGCTTATTAAAATCTGTAGTAATAAAAGTAATTACATTACTTTTACAACTTTTCTAAGAACTTAAATTGTGATGTATTGCCGTCCTTTCTATTTCCAATTATTGGCAGTTGCCAACCAAAAAGAATCGATAATACAATTTATTGGTAAGAGATATTATTGTATTGAGCTTCGTATATATATCTATAGACTAATAAATATAAATGTATATGGGATGCTCATGGTTGTTTTACAGGAAATATTTATGTATCAATATTTAGGACTTTTTCCCTTCCTTTTCTTTTACTGTAGATGCGGTGTGGCCCTAGACCATATTGTAATGTCATTGCCTTTAGAACGATTTGTATTTTAGAATAAGAGAATGTTTTAGAGTTGAATTTTGGATTATTAGTATACACTGAAATAAATGAAAGAGAATAATTTAATTATAACTTTAATATGTTTCTAAGTGAAAAGAGATGAAATAAGGAATTAAAAACTATCTAATCACGATTAGTTTGATTACCCTAAAAATCTTGCTAACTAAAGAAATATAGTTTATATTATGGCGACCTGTTTTTATTTTTTTTTGTTCTCTTGTTAGATGCCCTTCCATGCTTCTTTATCTTCGATAACGCTTGCTAAAGGGTCTGCCAAACACACCTTTTTCATTTTTATTTTCCTGCTATAGTGGTTCTCCGGTTCTTCATTGCCGACCCCCCACCTCATCTATTAATTTAATTATAAATTAATATTCTACATCTATTAATTTAATTTAAATTGAGAGTGGTTCTACGATAGTAAATACTGCGTACTTCTCTCCAATTAAGAGCAAATCCTTGAAAATTGCTATCAAACTATATTCCAATTTAAAACTCTTCTAAAATGGTAAAATCGTTCTAACGACAATTTTATTACTAAAAGGGGTTGTGTATGTGTGATGTGTGATTTTCTATATATACACATGATTTAAAATTGGTCTCTACGAAAACTGCATGGAAACTGCGTTTGTTGCTATAGAGGGAGCCGAATAACTCCTCTGACTTCGTCACAACATCTACCACGCAGACCAGAAAATTGAAGTTACAAAGGCCACTCCTTTCTATCTGAAGACCACCATTACTTGCTATTTTTCCTTAGGGAAGATAGCTACTACTAATACTGCTATTATAAGAGGCGGGACAACGAGTCTCCAAGTCAGGACTCCCTTGACTAGAAAATGTAAAAAGAGTCATCTCAAGACTCTGAGACTCTTCCCACAACTTTATTAAATAAAAATTATTATTATTATTATATAATAATAATAAATGATTAATAATAATAGAATTGATAAAAATTGTTGGCTAAAATTAAATCAGCAAATTTGTTGGTCGATCTTCCTAAAGAAAGAACTAGCATTGTTGGTCAACCGACCAACAAACCGACCAACCAACAAATCAAGCAACCAACAATCCTTGGTGATATTAATAACCAACAATTTAAGCATATTCTTTTATGCTAATAATAATAATACAATAATAATAATAATAATAATAATAATAAAATTATTATTATTTATTATAAAGGAGCATAAGTTCATTGTATCCTCGTATTATATATATGCAAACGGCGCTGCGTTGTTTCGTTTATCTGCCGACCGGAGCAGCAGTTGTGTGGAGAGTGTGAGGATTTGAACAACTACCACCTTGTTGCTTATAATATTTTTTACTTCTTATAGGCTGTTTATTTTTCAATATTATAATATAGTATATAGTATATATATTATTAATATATATACTATATATATATATAGAGTAGTGAGTATAATATATATATATATATATATATATATATATATATTTTTTTATATATATATATATATAAAATATAATTATATATTTTTAATATATGTATTATACAGTGGGATATATTTAATTATTTCTATATTATTATATATTATTACATAATATATAACATAAGTTTAAGGAGACTTTATTCTCTTCCCTTTTCTTCTCCTTTGCAAGGAAAAAGAATCAGAGAAAGAAAGAAAATCTTTTTCATATATATATATATTATATATAGTAGTGAGAATCTTTTCTGGAGTAGAAAAGTATTTTGCTCTATATATATATTGTATATAATTTTTGCTCTATATATGTGTTGTATATAGTAGTGAGAAACCCTTTCAGGAATAAAAGATTTTCCTTCTTCTTTCTCATAATTGTAATATTCTTTCTTTTCATATATATATATATATAGGCCTGTATATATATATATATATATGCACAGCCTCCGAAACCTTTTCTATTGTATAACCTTTTCATATATATGTTGAGCTCTACATATTGATATATATATATTTTCTAATATATATATAAGTGAAAAGAGAGGAATTGGAGGAAAAGAAGGAAATAAAATAATTTATATATATATATATATATATATATATATATATATATATATAATATATACTATATATATATATAATATTTATATTATATATATATATTATATATATTATATATTATATATATATTATATTTTCTCTCTCTCTATTCTTTCAACATGAATGGGACACAACCTATAGAGACTATGAGAGTAGTGGCTACTACTGACATACCGACCCTACGCATTACTACTACTTCTGCTGCCAATACCCTCACTCCTGGGGGTAGTACCGATACTATCTCGGTCTCAGAAGGTTCAGTGGTAAATGGTGCTTTGCAAGCTCCACCTGGGAGTGCATATGGTAGTATTCCATCGCAAGTAGTAACTACCTCGACTCCATACAACATACCTAATTATTCCTTGCATGTACCTAATACTATGGCTGAACAGCATGTGCATGGGGCTCCCCCATCTTCAGTGGCTAATATAGGGACTCTTTCCTATCCTTACACTTATAATGCTATTCCTACGCCTTCTTATAACGCTTACTTAGGTATACCTGGAACGTATCATTATTATCAGCAACAGCAACTTCCCTCTGCTCTTCCAGCTTTCCCAACCGGTCCTACTGCACCCAGTAACCTTCCTATCCATGGACCCCACCATGAAAACGTGATTCCGACCCCAGGTAACGTACACCGTTTTTATAATACCAGGTATCCTGTTCCGACGCTTGAAGGGTATGACTCTAAAGGAGTTTTCACCGGAGTATCGGTGCGGAAGTGGCTCTCATGCATGGAAGATTATTTTAAAGCAGATGGGATAGATACTGATGAGAAAAAGTTAGCTTCTTATTCAAGGTATGTCGACGCTAAAGGTTCTTGTAGAGAATTTATGAATGAACATGAAGAACTAAGGTTCGCAAAAACATGGAATGAGTTCGCAAGAAATCTTCTAAAAATTCTTGATCCGCCCACGGGCGAATCTGTTTTTAGTACTTTGCCAACGTCATAGCACTGGAATACATCTCGAAAACCGTAAGCAGTCCTGCGTGCATCTTGTATGCCAACAGAAGTGTACAAGGCACAGTACCAAAAGAAGGGTTTTTAATAGGAGAAAAAAAAAAGGAAAACCCCCATTTTTTTTTTTTGTTTTTTAGATGGTTTTAAATGTCGGAAAATGAAGAGAAAATAAAAGAAAAAAAATTTAAGCCGCCTCTTTTTTTTTTCAGACAATTAAAAGGACATTAATATTTTCTAAGGTATACAAAAATATTCCTAAACAATTCCAGTCGAAAGTTATTGAATATTTTGATGATGTAAATTTGTCATTCACCTCTCAAATTTCGAACCGATATAGGTGAAGGAGCACTCCAATGCTATTTCAACCTTCTTCAAGAGGTCATACCAATCCCTTCTCGATCAGAGCATAGTCAGGAACGTCTACGCTCATTTTCAGGCAGAATCTCCTACCCGGAAAATATATACAAGTTAATTGATTGCCAGTTCCAATGGGAAGAAAGGTAGACAGACCTACGAGACTCGTTGTGAGGGATGCGAACGTACTCTCCGGTGCGGTATGAAGTACTTGACGAGTGTCGTGTATAGACCCTATTGGGTCTCGACCTGTTTTCCGACAGTCATACCCAGAGGGACCTGAAAGACGCGTGTAGACGTGCTCCTTCCTGGATTAATCAGAGTCCGCCCGAGCGTTAAACAAGGGCAAGAATTTCTATCTCCTGATGGAGGTAAACAGAGAATCAGGCACAACGCAGACACAGGAGAGCGGTTAAGGAGTAAAGAATAGGCGAAGGAGAAATACTAAATAGGATGGAGGTGAGAAGGGAGTCAGAAGGGAGGCAACGTAGTGGTGCATGGACATGCTTCTCCGGGGAGTTCTCCTACAAGCTCTCTTCTTCTTCTTATAATCTTTCAACGTTTTCCACTCCTTAATCTATGCCTCGCTCTCAATCGTTGTGGAGAGTGCGTACTAATGCACCTCAATCGTAATTTCATCGTTATGCCTTCCACTTACATACACTCCACGCATGCGCCTCAAAGGAATAATGACCGCTTCTTACTAATACCTAAATTTAAGTCCTTATTATAACGATACTTATAATATTCTAATAAATTATAATAAACGTCAAAATATAAGCGCTATGAGTTGAGATGCATGAATAATAGGATCCCTCGGAATACTATGACCCACTCCCCGCCGCGCCTATATACCATTCAGAAGATTATAATCGGTCATATTACCCTCAATATGATAACAGAATGAGGAGCCCTCCTTTTGAGGATCCCCTTTTTTACCAGTAGTTGGATATTCTCCGGCTCCGATATCTGACGAAAATTATTATTCAGGAGTCTGTCAGAAAGACTTCGTCCCTTCTACTACCTATTTTCCTACAGAAATATCTGCTCTATTGGTAGACGATGATCTTTCTGTCTCTAATTCTTCAAATATTTTCACCACTTCTTCTCCTAGGAAGAAGGGGATAGTATATAGCTTACCTATAGAATTAACTACTAACAATGCTTATGTATATAATACAGAGGCCATGATCGATAGTGGCGCTTGTAGAAGTATCCTTAGACGCTCTTTTTACAAGAAACTATGCATGGCTTCTTCAAAAAAGGAAGATAGACCGATTGTATATCCTGTGGACTTAGATTTAAGATCTATATCTGGTCAAAAATTGAAAGTTTATGGCCTTACGGAATTATATATAATCTTAAATGGGAAATATTATCTTACACGCTTTTATGTAGTTGACGACTCTACATCGTTCTCTCAAGATGTATTGATTGGAACCGGATGTATTAAAAGAGTTGCCTATTTTAATAAACGCTAAGCATGATCTGTGCAGTGTATATCACATGATGCTGGAAGGAAAAGTCGCGTGATATAACCGTTAGTCACTAAGTGCTTATACGTTCTTTTCGAAACGTTCGGATAAAAAAACCCCCTTTCAATTAACCTTGAACGGCAGCAGCCTTCGACAACATACGACATACTCATATAGTTCACATGGACAATTATGCAAACAATGCATAGTCATAATGAATTAGGTTTAAGGAAAATTATAATTTTAAGGAGAATGGCAGATCTTTGAAGGAACCCCCTCCTCCTGGCGCCTTTAATTCCCCTGATCAAGGAATTATCGGGGCTTACGGTAGGGATTCTTCTCGGAGATCTTCCTACTTAGATAGGGCTAATTATAATAATTATAAAGAAACTTCTGGTACTCCTCTACGAGGAGACAACACTCCTTTCCACAGAAGGACCTTTTCAAGGTTTCACGCTGTTGGAAACTCAGGTGCACCTCTTCGAGGAGGCTCCAATGTTACACCTAGGGGGGATCTTTTTCTAAGATCTTCTTCTGCTGAAGTTTCTAGTGCATCTTTACAAGATACACGTGCCGAAGGCTTAGACAGTGGTTTAAGCAATTTTAAAAGTACAGGGAATCTTTCTCTACGAGAAAGGTCGCCTGGTGCCGAAGTCTTAAGTTTACGACCTCCCCGAGGGATCTTAAGCAATTCTCGTTCGTTATTTAACGGTTACCGCGATAATAATTCGAGCGCGACGCGTACGAAAGTCTTCCGCGATAATTATTATAGTCCTCTCTCCGATGAGATGGATTATATAAGTCCGAATAAAACGGGTTTAACTTCAGAAGAAGTTATTTTAGAACAAAGAAAGTTGTTGGACAACTGTAAGAAACAGCAGCACTCAACAGGGAAGGTTCATCAAGATTCTAATCGTGTTTCACACAATTTTTCTGGTTATACTGCCCCATCTGGAGCTCACTCCAGTATAAAAAGGGCTAAGCTTCAGAAAACTGCTATTGCTACAGATTTTGATCTTCCTCCTTATTCAGTTCCCAGAGCTTCTGTAGTATCTCAAATGCCTTCCAATGGTTCCCATAGGGCAATATTGGCCAATTTAAAAGAAGATGCCAAAGGTACAAGTTCTGATCAGTTGTATATTAATGAAAATAACCATTATGATTCGATGCTTAAACACTTATCCTTCTTCACCTTCAAAATAATAGAGAGAAGAAGTCCGTTTTCCAAACCCTGTCATAAGTGAAGATTTTGATCAGTTTAATTTTCCACGGAAACTCTAATTATGGACATTACATGTCTAATGTACCTCTTCTAGATGCCTGGATAGTAAATTATCTCGGGACAATTTAAATAAATTGAATGTCCAGAATAGACATTATTCTCATAATTTTCAAAATAATTCAAATTTAGGAGATTACATGCCCTCAGTACCGTTCCTGGGTACTAATAAAGCCGATTGTGAAGAAAAATCTTTAGTGTAGATTCTAATTCCGATCCTTTTTATCATTCTGATTCGTTTTATGGACATTCCACGGCCATAGGATCCTTACAGGACTCGAATAGAGGCGTATTGAGACAAAATGGCAAAAGTACAGATTGTGATCAGTTGCCAAAATCTCTTTTAAATTCATCTTTTGAATTACCTATGCCTCAACATACTCTTCAGAGTGAATCAATACGTTCAAATCCTCTTTTTAAAGCAAATTTACAATGTAGAATTCCTGGAATGTATTCAAATGACATTTCAGAAGTACCAAATGTTGAGATAGATGATGATCTATTATATAAAGTGTACTCCTCTTCAGCTGTTCGGATTTTGCCCTACTCTAGGTACATTCTTTCCGGTCTAAAGTTGAGTCTGATATCCATGCTTCTCCTCCGGAGAACATAGCTCTCATCACAGAAAGTAAAAATGACTTCTTAAATTCAGGTACACTCTTTTTTGGTAATACGTTGTCTACGTGCACTGACGGTAAAATATTATTGGAATTAGTTAATTTAAGTGCTGATACTATTAAGTTTGATAATCACACTTATCTTACAACAGCTTCTCCATTACTTTACAAGAATAATGAAGCTTCTCCAGAGAATGAATTTATAAATGCAGTTATTACTTCCAAAAATCTCTCTGACTCTCAAATTAGAGAAGTTTACCGTGAAATATTGCTTTCAGAGTCTAGTAAAGTTCTAATAAATAATGTAATTGAACAATAAATCTCAAATTAGAGAGAGAGAATGTTGACCTTTAGTGAAGAATAGATGATTCATTGCTCCTGGCCGATGATCCTGTTTTTGGTACTTTGTATAATTGAAATAAATTTCCCATTAAGCTTAATAAAGGCAGTCCCTCATATGTGTATACTAGGCCCTATCGCCTTCCACATAAATACATGGAGATCATTGATGAATGGGTTAAAGATAGTCTAGAGAAAGGCTATATAACTCCTAGTGTTTCTGCCAGTTCGTCTCCACTTCTTCTTATACCGAAAAAGACTGGCGGAAAAATGAGAGTATTGGTTGACTATAGGAAACTCAATTCCTTTACCTTCCCAGACAGGTTTCCTTTGCCGAGCATAGCAGAATCCTTGTCTCTAATAGTCAGCGCACGCATTTTCTCTTGCCTCGACCTCCTTAGTGGCTTTTCACATCTTAGTGTCTCTGAGGATTCTCGACCCCTCACTGTTTTCTCCACTACTCGTAGCCATTATGAATTTATAAGGATGCCACAAAGCACGTTAAATTCGCCCTCAGTCTTTTCAAGAACAATGGAAATGGCTTTGTCAGGTTTGCTAGGTGTGTTGTCTGTCTTTTGTTCATAGATGACATACTAATTTTCAGTAAGGATATCCCTACTCATTATTCACACCTCTCCAAGGTCTTTAATGCCTTGAAAATAGCCAACTTAAAAGTAAAGCTTGAGAATGTTTTTTCTTTAAGAGCAGTGGGTCACTTTCTAGGCCTTTACAATTAGTGAAAAAGGTTTTAATCTCCGATCCAGTCAAACTAAGAAGCTTTAAAAGGTTTCAAAATCCTCAGAATGTCCATGAAGTACGAGCGTTGCTCGGGTTCTATAATACTTAGAAATTTAATTCCCCGGTTTTCTATAATTACGCAGCCTCTAACTCTGTATTAAAGAAAAATGTTCCATTTTCTTGGCAGTTAGAGCAACAGACCGCATTGACACTCTGAAGAAACTTTTACTTATGGATCCTGCCCTTTCATTTCCTGATTATACTAAACCTTTTATATTAAGTACTGACGCGTCTTCTTACGGTGTCGGTGCTGTTCTATCCCAATTAGATGACAATGGTAAAGAAAAACCTATTGCTTTTTCATCAAAAATGATGAATAAGGCAGAGTTAAACTATAGTGTTACGGAACAAGAAGCTTTAGCTATAGTACATGGTCTTATTAAATTTAGAACTATCATTTTTGGTTATCCTTTAAAAATTTATACTGACCATGCTGCCTTAGTTCATCTATTTCGTCATAAACAATTGTCTGGCAGATTAGAAAGATGGAATTTGAAAATTCAGTCTTTTAAGCCAGAAATCATTTATAAAGAAGGTAAATTAAATGTTGTACCCGATTAATTAAGTAGAAACCCTGTTCCAATACTGTCATTCTACCTTCTCTGTGAAAGAGGAAATCTTCCCCTTCTCTCTTCGAATATTACATATTCATATGTGATGACTCGTCTCCTTCTCGTATAGGTTTACTTCGTCAAAATCCTATTTTTCCGTTAGCTTTCCGCCCTGATACGAGATATATCATTTCACAAAGAGTGTTCCTTTTTCCAATGACAGAGAAGAAATCGGTAGAAATATCAGAAATAATAATGAATTGCCAAATTCTCCCAGTTCCCTGAATAGTTGTCTTCCACATATCATTATCAATGGTATTCTTTATTATCAAATTTGAAGAAAATAAATATATAATAGAAATTCCGGAATTTTATAATATATTACTATAATATTTTTGAATCATAATACATTATCTGCTGGTCATCCAGGTGCTGAACACGCACTGAAACGTCGAATCAGAGAATTATACACTTTTCCTAGGCTTTCAGCTTATGTTTCGTTTTTCTGTAAACAGTGTATTTTTGTGATTGAAGCTTAAAGGTTCGAAACCTCTCCGTAGCTTAACCGCCCCCCCCGCCCCCCCATCATTCTTATCCTCTCCTTTCTTACGTGTGTTTCTAAGGGTTCATTTGACACTATAGGTCCCTCTTCTAAATGTAAATGAGTGTGGCGAGCTATGGTAATTTTTGGTTTTTAAGACGCTTGATAACTCGCTTACCTGCGTACTTTGCCTGTCTCAACTCGTATGGCAAGGGTAGGTAGCTGAAGCTCTTTTGAATAAAGTCATTGTAAATCATTCTGTTATCCAGAAATTTTAGTCAGTGATAACGCAGGTGAATTTATCCCAGTTTTTTAATGAAGTTTGTAAAACTTGGAACATAAAAAACCGTACAATAGCTATCAGAAATCCCCAGTCCAACAGCCTTGTGGAAAGAGAAAATCGTCGTGTAGAAGATTACCTTCGTCAATATGTTTCTTCTAAACAAGATGACTGGAGTAGGTATATTTCTTTTGCTCAAATTGCTTTAAATACTACTTACAACTCTTCTATTGGAAATACACCTCACTTTTTGTTACATTTCTATGTTCGTAGATTACCTTATGACCTTCCTAATTATGTTTCCCCGTTTGTTAATAAGCCCAATCCTCTTAAAGATCATCTCTATGATTTTAACGCGGAAATGGCTGAACGAGCAGCCTCTATTTCGTGATTTAGCTCGTCAAAAATTGGAAAAGAAACATTTAGAATTGCTCAACAGCAACATTCTAAAGCCCCAATTCGTCCTATTCGTATAGGTGATTATGTCTATACACTTGCTGTTAAACCTCCCAATTTATCGCCCAAACTTTTTAAGAAATGGGTCGGGCCGTATTTAGTTGTAGGTGTTTTGAAATATAACAAATATC
>JABUQX010101563.1:0-34792 GCA_015478945.1 Trachelipus rathkii
GGTATTATTTCGAAAGTGGGAGGAGCTTGAACAATTCTTTAGAACATGTTTTATATCTGAATAAGCTCTATAGTGGAATAACAGAACACCTCAGTTTTTCGTTACGTTATGTATTATCTGATATGCTTTATGGTATAGTTACTTTTAACGATGGTTGTTAAGTATGGACATTTTCTAATGTTAATTATATATATTATTCATTATTATATCGATTATAAAGGTATTAGCTTTAGGTTTGTCATTGTGCGTATATTAATATTTACTTAGTTTACAGTGAATATGATATATTAATGTTAGCTTTATTGGATTTAGCGTATTAATCTTTTTGTTAGATTAGCATATTTATTTTGTTATGACTTCCAATTCTATCATGGATTAAGTAGATACATATTATTGTTATTAAATGTTAAACTATAGTTTTTGATATATATATTGTTTAAAAATAATACAGTAGTTATATATGTTACAGATGGGTTTGAAAAAGTGTGAATAGGAAAGTTATGCTTGTATTTAGCTATAATTGTTATTAGTTATTTACTGTATGTTAGTAATTGTAATACAAACTTTATTGTTTAAATGTTAAGTATGTTTATTTGTTATGTATTTATAATGAGTTAGGTTATTTTGAGCTAGAATAGTTATTACATTATTAATTTACTTGTTCATGAGTCATTATGTTTATATAGCTTATTATATATAGGATATGAACTTATTGTGTTATAAGTATTTAAGCATCTTACTTTCAGTATATATGGTATAGATATATATGATATATAAGTTTAGGTATTAATGTAATAATCCTCTAGCTATTGTAACGTCAATAATGTTATAATGATTTATTAGTATTAAATAATATAAGTGATATGTTGTAGAATATATTATGTTTGTAAAAAAAAAGGTTGAGATATATACGGTATTAGTTGTTTATTGTGCTGACGTATCTAATATATTTCTTTTTGTTTTAGATAATTGGATGTAGGTGTTAATTATGGTACTGTTTATTCGTCGTTTAAGTTTGTTTAGGTTTGATGTTATATCTTAGATTTTAATGCAGGTTTAATGTTATTGATGTTATATTGAGGGTATAGTGTAATAATTATTGTTATTAGTATAATTATCTTAAGCAATTATATATCGATGGGTTTAAGTTAAATTATTAAAGAGCACTAATATTTATTAATAATGCTAATATGTATTAATTTATATTTTATTATATAATATATATATGATCGCTTATAAATATGCCTTGCAGTATCTAAATATATCATATCCTAATGAATTAAATTAAGTACATATATACTATATATATAATTAAATTAAGGATCATGGGTTGTTGGTTATCGTGAAGTAGAGGTGTTAGTAGGAGGGGTGGTTGTTTCTGGATTTATACAGTATGATTTTATACAAGCTTTTGTGATATGTAAAAATATATATTATTAAAATTTTTATTCGTATAATATATAATAATAATAAAAAGTAATAAATTTTTCAGTAAAAAACAAAGTTTTTTAATATTATAGATATTTTATCAAAATTAAAATTAAATAAAGTTTTTATTTATTATAAATGAACGAAAAGTTTATAACAAAAGACATTAAAATACATATCAACAGTTCTTTTTTCTTCTTTGCTAATCAAATTCTGAAATGAAAATTGAAATAAAATATTTATATAGTTATTTAAAAGAAAGTAATATAAAAATAACCTGATAAAATTATTGAAATAAGTGAAAACAACAGTTTTGATTTAACTCATTCTTCAATGGTGGATCAGTATAACAAATAAATAAATAGTATATTTAATGAATAATAAATAAATATGCACAGATTTATTATATATACTTAACATCTTAGCCGCGTTAGTTAGTAGAATTATTTTTAACTATTTCATCAGTATTTCGTTACTATTTATTCGTTCTGTAATTATGCGTGTTGTATTTAAGTTTAACTATATATAACTAGAGCTGTTAAAAGTTAAGGGAGATTTTGTTTTATAATTGCTAACAAGTTTTATTTGTAACGTAAGGTAATGTTAGGCTTTTGTCATTGTACATTTATTAATTATAGTTCTCAAGGTCATGTCGTGTTTCTTGATTACTGTTTCTTGATGGTGTAAAACTTTGTTTTTATAGCGTTATGCATATATATTTGATCTTGTTAATTATACAGTATGCAATTATGACAGGTCATGATAATTATATTTATATTTATTTAGTTTAATATTATACTTAATTAGTTAGGGTATAATGTTAATCAAAATTTATTAATATATCCAAATTGATATTGTGTTTCAAAGAGTGGGTAGTAGGTTTATGATTCTTTGATGCTGAATTTTTAGTTCATTTATAATCTGAGAGTTAGTATATGATATAGGGGAGTGGATTGGGTGGATTTGATTATCACTGATTAATTGCTTTGCCGTTTTAGTTGAGGTATTAGATAATATATAATTAGATAATATTAATTTTTTTTATTATAATAGGTCAAATTTATAATGTTTTTTTAGTTTAAACTTTTCAAACTATATTTTAATAGAAATTATGTAATTAATAAATTTAATAAAAGTTATTATTTGAAAAATAAAAAAGAGTTTTAATAAAATTAAACATAAAAAAGTACATCATTCTATTTAAAAAAATACTAAAAATTTTAAACAAGGTTTAATTCTTCTCATAAATATTTTTTGATAAAATCAAAAATAGTTTTAATTAACATAAAGATAAATATACACTTAAAATTAATAAATTTAAAAATTATTCTTAGAAATACATAAAACAAATTAAATGAACAGGAATTACACATAACTATAGTTTATTTTTAAAAATGTAAAAGTTAGTAAAAACAAACAACTTTATTTAATATATCTAAATAAATAAATCAACACTTGTTTTATAGTATAGTATAATTATAAATATATATATATACTACTTATATATTTGTTTAATTAATGAATATAATTTACTCATTTTATCAAACTTTAGCACATGGTCGTTTATCTCTGTACATAACAATGTTAATTTAACTTTTTTTGTGGCATATTAAAGGTAATAGACCAAAATTATTTTGTTTATTAAATTGTAACATTATGAAATATATTTTATTCTTGCTTGCATCAAAATGTCTTGATAAGAGTTATTTCTCACGTATGGTATAATGTATTATATATTCTTGTTATTCAAAGATAGATTCACTTAATGTATAATTTAATTATGCATTTGTGTAAGAAGTAATTAATTACTGTGGTCTCACGCTGGAGAGGCTCTGGGTTAATATATGTTGATAATAGTATTTTAATGATAATTTATGAAACTGTTATTAGTGATGTACTAAATCCAGGATTAAAGTGTAATTTCGATAAATAAACTATATTAATATGTTATAATATGTATTTACGACGATATATTGATTTGAAAAAACGTGTGATAGGTTTTATTTGTATTTATGTATGTTCACACGATTATATTATAGTAGTATATTACTTAGTTTAATCATTAAGTGTGAGATTTGTTATATAGTTTGCGAAGTTTTATTCATTAGCATTAAGGTATTGTTAGGTTTTTTTTGTCGTTGTAATATTATATATTAATATTATTCTTGAGTCAGGGTATGATTGTTATATGATTTTCTTATATTGTAATACAGGTGCATGGGTTTTTGTTTCCATGGGTGTTTAGGTATTTTCGTTGGTCAGTATGAAATGCTTAGATGGTGATCGGTATATTAGATGTTTTGCGGCTTAGGACACTAGCTCTCTCACTTCATATTTAAATGGCTTAACTTTGGCGGTTGCATTAATTATTATTATTAATTATTAGAATCTTTTTTTTAGATATGTTAGAAGAGTATATATGTCTGGTGATATACAAAGTGATGAGGAATAAGGATATTAGTGTTATTTAGATCTAGCACACAATTATCTGTTCGCATATAAATTAAAAATTTAAATATAGCTCCAGTTTCTATAACACTTTAAAGTGACTATTAACTATAGTTAATGTTAGATGGTTTTATTGATCATCAGAGGAAGCGTCTGAAGTTCTTTGTGATGCTTCCTATAGCGAGACTCTATTCATGACACGTGTTTACAAAAATTTGAACTTTCTCTATATTCTCGGGTTTCGTCCCTCGCTCATTATTATTCTACGGCTCTCTCTTAGTTCAAGCGCCTATGGCCTATCTGTTTTCACGCTGTTTTCGATATTTGCTCGTTAAAATTTTGTCTTAGGCAGTTTATGTGGCTGAGTTTTCTCGTTGGGTCAGATTACTGAAAGTCACACTTTGTAAGTGTTTATTGTTGTGCATAGAAGACTTTTTTTTATGTTATATCTATTTTATTTTGTTACTAAACTATTTGTTATTGTAAAAATATATATTAGAATGTTGGAAAAAGTGTGAAAGTAGGTTAGTTCTTATGATTATTAAATACCCGTTAGTTATTTTTTCTACTTGTTGTTTAAGTTTGTTAGCTTACTTTGTTAATGTTTAGACTGTTTTAATTCCTGTGAACATTATTAGTGATTAATGTTAGGTCAGTTCAGTTATTATGTACTCATATATATATGTTTAAGTTTATTCAGATAATAATGATGAGATCATATTTCATTCACATAGTGTTTTGATTCACGCAGCAGCGTTATTTCATTTTGATTATACGAGTTGAATAAATTTACTGATAAATATTAACATAAGATTGTGATTATTTAACATTTATTTTATGTATAAACTGTTTATTTACTGATATGTTAAATTGTAAAACTATCAAGTGAATATGTTAGAATAAAAAGTGTTATTAAGTATTATAGGTTTATTATATAGTATATATACGTATATATCTAAGCAAGTCATCAAATGTTATGATATATCTTTATTATGTGTTTTTAAATGTATGTAGATAACTTTTGTATTAGTTAACCTGCGTTATTTCTGTTATTATTTTATTAGGGATGTGTATTGTCATGGTATTGTGAAGTTAATAAACATTGATTATTACGTTAGATTCAGTTATATAGTGAATGTTCACTAAATGCTTTGCTTTAATTTTAGATGTGTAAATTACTTTGTTTAACGTATATTATATATACTACGCGCTATATAATATTTATCATTGATCTGTATGATAATTTAACTATTATTTTATTTTTATAAATAAACTATAATAAATTAATATATATAATAAGGTATATAGGTAATATGAATTTTAGTAAGCACTAAAATAAACTTGTAGAAATTTAAACAAATCGCTTAATACTTTAGCTTTTTGAAGGAAAGTTATAATTTAATAATCAAAAAAATATAAATAAAAATTTTGTGTGTTATGTTATACTAAATATATGACTAATAGTATTAAAATGTCATATAGATGTAGGGTAAAGTTGGTTATGTGAGGTACTATGAGGAGGATTAAGGGAGAGGTTAGGTAGAGTAGCTCATAGATAGTAGTACTCCATATATGAGGTCTCAGGGCTCAGGAGGCTCTAGAGGGTATTTTGAATTTATATTATAAATAAACGTACAAATTTATTTTGGTTATTATAAAACATAATTATAATAAGAAATAAAACTGTTATAAATTTTTTTTTTTTTAAGTTTTTTTTTTTAAATTTTATTAATAATAATTTTATATATTTTTCAAATAAAAATTTTTATTTTTTAATTAATAATTTTTTTAAATTTTTTTATTTAATAAATTTTTTTTTTAATTTTTTTATATTAAAAACAAACTTTTTTTTTTTTTTTTTTGTTATTTCTATATTTTTTTATTTCTATATTTTTTAAGTTTTTATATAAGTTTTATATTTTTTACTTTTCTGTATATCACTCAGGCTATTTTATCCAGGTGCTTCTCAGAGATCATAGATGTAATGAAACGCCACTGATATATATATGTATATCAAGTTTCTATCATTTTATCTATATTGATATTACATATATATATTTTCAGAGTTTTGGTGGGCCAGAAGACCTACGCTTTTAGGGGGGTGTGTTAGGATATTAATTTATAATACGCAATATATGTAATGGTGGATTTATTATAATTATATTTAGAGATAAAACAACTACGTTCTGTATTCGGGTAAAAAGTTATGTAAAAAATTAATATCCGAATTTTGGGGCTAGAGGTCCGCCCTTAGGGGGTCCTCATAAGATTACATTATTATATATTATACTTCGAGGATTTTTATATTAACATCTAATATCAACTGTTCAAGCTCGATAACATTTTTATATGATTTATATACAATTATTATGTTAGTTATTATATTTATATATATTATATTAATATATAATATATATATATATAACTAATAATGTTTTTATTAACTTAGCCTTATTATATATTATATTCTTATATTATATAGGCGTTATTGCTCAGTCGGTGCTATAAATATACTATATATAGTTCACAATTACTCACTTATATACAGATTCAATCTCACTTATACATATATATAATACTCTCTATTTTTAGACAATAATTTAACTACTCACATTACTCACATGAGATCCTTCATTACACACTAAATATTTACAGTTACCTTATATCCTATTACAACTATTATTATTATAATTATTTATTAAATTAGTGAGGGTGGGGTCCCCTTCGGTGGTAACGCCTAATTTAGTTGGTATAGACGTAACATCATTTACGCCTTTATGACTAGGAGTATCTATATATCCATATATACTACACTTACTTATTATATCTATATAATATTATATACAAATTTTAAGCTAGATTATAGTAAAATATAATACTATAATACCATGTATGAATAATACTATTGGAGTACATAATATGGTCATATTTAGGTTTCATACTAGAGTATGCTTCGGTTAGAAGCGCATAGAGACTACTCTCAGAGATACAAGAATATCACAGGGTGAATTGACGAAACGACGTGTTTTATAATATATATATATATATAATATATAGATACGTATATATTTGATTATATTTATATTCATATATATTCGGGAGTATATCAGAGTCGGTAGTTCAGGAATATATGGGATAGTATTAACTTGGTTAATATATATATATATATATATTATATATATATATATATATATATAATATTATATATATATATATATATATATATATATATAATATATAGGTATATATATATACTATAGCGTCATTTTGCTGATCTGAATATCGAAAATCGAATAGTTTAGGAATAGTACTAAGATATGTTGTTTAGTTTTTGTCTGTATGAGCGCTCGGGGTGCGTGTGGATTTACGAGTGCGCAACGCATAAATATTCACTCACAGTGCTGATTGCTAGTCGGTGTTGAATAGGACGTGGTTTAAACTTATTTATTTTAATACTATTTAGTACACATAATAAAAAATTTGAGAATATTTTATATCTTCCTTTAGGTGAAATGTATTAAAAAAATTTTTTAGAATTATCATACAAAAAAGGGGGGTATTATCAAGGAATTTCTTTGTTTACTTTTAGGATTTATTCATAGTATTTTGAAAGATCTTAGTACAGGTAACTATGTTTATGTGGAAGAGCTTTAACAATCTTTATTTCGGATATGACGGGAATATTAAAGTCTTTATGTTAATAGTATGAAATTCTTTCTATTTAAAATTATAAAGGCCGTTCGTTGTAAGTAACATAAAAAAAAAAAAAAATTCTAACATGTCTTGAATTTTAATATATACAAAGCATGGAAACAATTTGTGAAATTCTGATAACTTGGTATTACGCTAGTAAGTCACCTACGAATTTGTAACAACCTCAATCTTTAGTTTTATTAAATTAAATTACTACATAGCTAAAAAATTGTTATCAATAGTCTAAATTGCTTATTTCTCATGGATATATATTCCTTATAAATCTTTTTTGATATACAATAATGTTTTCAACGACTTTTATAGATATAATAATATATAATTATTACTTTTATAAAAAACACATCCATTTTTAAATGGTGCTTTATTCCCTCCATGACGGGTTATTTACGTGTGGGTTGGGGTGTGTGGATACATAACGTGTGAAAGTTTCGGTAATTAACATTGGCTAAGGTTTTATCTCCATAGACTAGCGGCCAACTCAACGTGTTCTGACGATAAAACGCTTCTAGATATCCTCTACTCCCTCAGGAGTAAATAACTCCAAATTGCAATAATATAATATTATATTATATCTATATATATCAATGAACATATTATATATATATATACCGTATATTAATAAATTATTTATTTATATATATCTACATTTATTAAAACTATCTATATATATTTATATTAATATATAATATAATATAGATACATTTAATATATAATATATTATTTAGGTCTATTGTATGCCTCTTATATATATCAGTATGTAGTCGATATATATATCGGTATATATATATATATACATAATATAAAATATAAAAATATATATATATTATTAATATTATATATATATATATATTATATATAGTATTATATATATATATATATTATATATATATATTATAGGGTATATGAAACTATATACTATATATATACTCTATATTAATGGGCAAATGTGCATAAAAGGGGAAAAAAATCAGGACACTTTTTCAAAGAAATTTTATAAATTTAACTTCAGATAATTTTGAAGAAATATCAAATAATGTTATCAAGTAGATAAAAATTTGTAAAAATATAAATAGTAAACTATAATATGTGCGTTGTCGTATCGTCTGGCAGGTAAATTTTTAAAATTTTGAGTAGTTAGCAATTTTTTTTTCGTTAAGCTAGTAATTATTTATGACAGTACAATGTGTTGTCGTATTTTGAATTCGTTAAAAAATAAAAATGTTTTTAGATATGTTAAAATTTTTACTAATATTTAATGAGTTATTAATTTTTTTTTTACATCTCAGTTTAATATTAACTGAAAAAAGTGTAGCAAATGTAAAAGAACAAAATATATAAAGAAACGTTTCTTTTTTTTTTTAGATGTTAAACAAATTGGAAAAAAATAAATTGTTTTCTGCACAACTAAACGTTCGTTTTAAAGCCCTCTAATTTAGATTATGCGAAGGTCTTGAATTTAATTTTTACTCCCCATTTCCTGCAGATCGTAATAGTGAAACGATACGAGAAATTATCCAAGAATACATTGAAAAGCGAACGGCTATGTAATTTCCGACGAATGGAGGGATATCAAACTCTAAATGATATACGATTATCAAATTTAACTCGAACCCTGACCTAACTACTAACCTAAAACCTAACCGTCATTCACTCCTAGGACATCAGAGGAAAAATTCACTGTTCGTAACCCTAAAATTCTTTTTATTCTATCATAAAAGGCTACCTCCGCCCCGTGTGGGCCGGATACGGAAACTTTCTCTCACTCATATTATATTTAATTAATATCTATATATATCATAGTATATAATTATATATATATACCCGTGTTAAATATATTAATATAAATACTGATACTATATATAGCTATATAAATATCTATATTATAACTATTAATATATATATATATATACTATATTTAGTAGTAATATATAATATAATATACTATTACTAGGTATTATATATATATATAGGGGCGTACTATCTTATATATATATACCATATATATGTTTATATATATATATATATATGATATATATATATATATATATATATATATATTATATATATATATATACTACTATATATATAGCTTTATATATTATATATATATATATATATATTATATCGAGAAATATCTAAAATTATATTAATGAATAAACCGAAGAATAAAATAAAAAAACTTTGAGACGAAAAAAAATCAAATCATATTAAATTCCTAATAATAATTAATATAATAATAATAATAATAAACCAAATAATAGATAATAATAAAATAATGAATAATAATTAATATAAATAATAATAATAATATAATAGATAATAATACATAAAAATAATAATACTAATAATAATAATAATAATAATAATAATAATAATAATAATAATATAATAATAAAATAATAATAATAATAAATAATATAATAATAATAATAATAAAAATAATCAATACTAATAATACTAATATTAATAAATAATAATAATAATAAATAATTAATATAATAATGATAATGGAATAAATAAATAATGATAATGAATAATGATTAATGGATAATGGATAATGATAATAATGATAATGATAATGAAAATAATAATAATAATAAAATATAATAATACTAATACATCAATAATAATAATAATATATAATACTATTAATAATATTAATAATAATAATAATGAATAATAATAATAATACTAATAATAATGAATAATATAATTGAATAATAATTAATGGAATAATAATAATTAATACAAATATAATATGACAACTTTTCAAAGTAGTTTTCCATTAAATATATATAAAACTTATTTTTAAAGGAAACGTTTTCTTTTGCCATTAAAAAGAGGTCAATGAATTTATTTTCGAATGAGTGTGACATATCCATTTCCACTTGTAATTATAGAGTAATTAAAAAAAAATTTTCTTTTAAGCAAAATACTATGATTTTTAAGTTCACCATATATTTATGAAACTTTTCATTTAAATAAAGTCTTCGACAAGTCTATTAGCTTTGTTCGAACCCCTGTTTCGTAATGCAAATTAACCTACTAATGTAATATTATATATTATATACTATATATAGTATTATATACCTTTGATTATATATATATATATTTATGATATCCTCATCTTTGGCTTGTTATATATATATATATATAACTCATATTATACTATATATATATATATATATATATATATATGACTAATATAATATATTATTTAATTCTAATATATATTAATAAATTATATATGAATATCAAACTGTCTCTTCTCATTCCCCAGCAGGAAAGGTCCAATGGCCTTTCTAGGGAAACCTCAAGAACCTGTCAGTTTGGTGGAACACCCCAGTCGGACCCGCAAAGAGTCCTCTCCGGGGTTTACTTCGGGCCTAACTGGCTTAATGTCTGGCTGGCTGGCCTACGTGCCTATCTGTGTCGGATGCCTCGGTGAAGTTTTCCCCATTAGTAGCATAAGCATCGGCCAAAACCAATTGTTACTGACATTAACCACGGTCTTGAAGTCGGGGAGCTCAGAAGCAGGGATGTCAGTAGAGAATAGCCTCACTATTCTCTTCCCGCTCACACACACCTGTCCCTCAGTTCCCTCAAACCTGGGGCCCTCCCTGTTCACGCTCTAGCCTATCTTAAACATTTCATGCACGAACAGATATTCCTCTCAGCCCCTCCACTTAAGGCCTCTTCTACTTCTACTAGAGAATGCTGCTTAAGGTCCGAGTGCCATCTCTTGAGTCCTCAGGAGGCGCTTTTTCCAATAATATATAATAATAATAGATATCTATTTTGAATGAAATATAATATTTTATATTCATTCATCTTTTTTTATTCATTTTAATTAAATAATTTATAATTGTGTATATCTCTAAAAATATTACTTATATTAAATATTATATACTCTGATAATTGATTTGCTAAAGGATTAAATGTCATATAAGAAATGATTTAATATCTCATTTATACACTATAACTTATTAAGTATATTATGCATAGTCCTATCGTCCTTGTTGAATTTGACGGGGCTACTATTTTCTGTCTCTCCGAGTCATAATAAACGGGATTTGTTAAAAAGTTAACAGATATTTTTTTTTACTATAATCCCTTTTGACTTCAAAAATATTTTTTACAGCTTCACTCTCATTTCTCTTTTTTCAACATGTGATTTTATATAACATCTTCATCAAAAAATTTTTTTTTACACTTAACATAATATTTTATGCAAAGGCTTCATTCACTTATTATATATAACTGATGATCTTTTTAACATGGATTGGCGAACTGTATGTTTAAGTTTTTCCATATTTACATTCAGGGGCTCGTTTCCTCCATTAGGTGCTAGGTGTAGTTGCGTCCGCACACCCTATTAAAGCTATATTCAGTTTTTTTTTCTTTTTTTTTTTTTAATTACAAAATCTACCATCCCTATACTAATTACGCACGCAAAGTTCTGCAAGATGGAAATGGTTTGTTACACAAAGAGTTACTATAAAATTACTTAATATAAATAGTGTTCAGGTAAGGCATAAATCCTGTCCATAGAATATCTCAAAATAGGACTGGAATGATATACAGTAGTTATCCGGTACTCAAGGAAGCTTTTCATCGTGCGCTAAAATTCTGAACTCCCTATATTCTCGGTTTCCGCTCCTGTTATTTCACGCTCCTCTCCTCCGCTCTCGTTTTCTAATTCTTCAGATCTTTAAATTTGTTGCGGCTTAAAGTATGCACATGATTTTTGAACAGAGATCTTTTTAATTTATATTTTAAGGATGTTTATTTATTTAATTATATTAATTATATGTAATAAAAGAGAATTTTACATTATTATATATATAATTATATATTATTATATAAGACATACTGAATATTATATTAGTTAATTAGTTAATATAATTATTTATTTTTATATCAACTTTTATAATAGAAATAACATCAATTATATATTATACTATATATATAATAGTTATTATAATTTATTATTATATTTATATATAATATATATATATATATATATATATATATATACTATAATTATATATATATATATTATATTAAAAAATAAATATATATATTATGTATGTATCAATATTGTTCTGTAACTGGGTAGGAAAGAATCTATATATATAAATACTATATATCATATATTTATATATATATAATATTTAATAATAATATATTATACTATTATATATATAATATTATATATAATATATTAATGATTTATATAATAGTATATTTACTATTATATTATATATAATATTAATTATATATATATATAGTATATATATATGTTATATTATACTAAATATATAGATATATATAATATATATATATATATATACTCATAATATACAACACTAACTCGGCTCAATATAGGTCTGAAACTTAAAATATAAGCTATATATATAAGTGGAGCTTTTTATACAATTAATATCTAAAGATGAAAAATTTAAACAAGATTGTATAATATTTATCTGGCTAAATTTAAATGACTCCGGAAAATGGATCAGTCCGTAAAGTTACACATGCAATTATATATACTATATATTAGTATACTAATATATATATATCATAGTATATATATAGTATATATATATATATTATAATATATACAGGTATTATATATATAATATATTTATAAAATATATATGTATATATATATAGTTATTTATACTATACTATTCTAGTATATATTATATATATAATATAAAATACTATATATATATATATATATATATATATGATATATATATATATTATATATATAATATATATAAATATATACTATATTATATAGGTATATTATATATTATCATTTAATATTTATATACAGATTAGTGATCTGAACGGCTTACATTTTTTGAGTATTAAATTTTACAGGTTTAAATTATTTACAATCTATTTAATTTTTCATTTCTTTTATTTGGTAAAAAAAAAAAATGCTAATAAAGCTCAACTTATTATAAATAATATTCAGGGAGCGTTTCCGTCCCATATGGAGGACGCTTCACTCACGTTCATTGCTGTATATTTTATTTAATTTCATTTAGAATATAAGGGAAATATCTGTTCAAACGAAGAACTGGTTTGGGTACAAAATTTTTCAAATATAAATATTAAAATATAAATGCTATAAACTTCCAAATAGCTTATTTTATATCAGTATTATAAACCGTATCAAAAAGAACCCATTTCTAGTGATATAAAAGTGCATTTGCTTGGGGTTATTTCACGCTCTTTTTCTCTCTCGCTCCTCGTATTTCTGATTCTTCAAAATACTTTATAATTGTGCGCTTTATATGATCAGCACATAGGATTTTGAACCAGAGATCTTTTTTTAATTTATATTTTTAATGTGGTTTAATATATATATAACTATATATATATATATATATATCTATATAATTATATATTTATAAGATAATAACTAATATATATATATATATATATATAATATATATATAGTGTATTCATATACTAATACTATATAATATATATATCATATATAATATTTATATATATATATATATATTATATACTATATATAATATATATAAATTATATATATATATTATATAATATATAATATATATGTATGAGTAAGAATATGTTAACTAGTTAGTTAAGAATTTTATATATATATCATACTATATATATATTTTATATTATATATCTAATTACTATATATATATATACTATATATATATATTATATTATATAGATCTTAATTATATAGTATATAATATAGACAAATATAATATATACTACACAATAGAAAAGATACTATTAGTATATTATATCAAAATGATGAGAAAATATAAATCTGTACGTTGGTTTTGTTTGTATGTTCATAACTCACCCAAGGGCCACAGAAGAAGGGGAATAACGTCTCAAAACTGATAATATGAAATATAAAAGAAAGATAATTAATAAAGATTATTATGAATTTATATTATAATATTAATATATATATAATATATAATTATTATAATATTAAAATATATAAATTATTCATATATAATTAAATTCTATATATATAAATAATATAATATAATATTATCTATATATAATATATTATATATAAAATTAATGAATAGAGTTTATTTATAATAATAATATATTAGTATATCATATATATAATATATTACATTTATATATATATATTGTAGATAAATTATAATACTTAAAAAATATACTTGATAACATGATTTTATTTTATATCATAAGATGAGATTAAATTAAAAATTCAACCGACAAAAACAATTCTCATATGAGAAAATTTTGGTGTAATTTATAACTGTATGTTTAGAGGTTTTCAATAATAAATTACATTTTAAGAAACTTGTATATCCTTTTCTGGTTTATAATTGTATAATAAAACATTATTGGTCGGGCTCGATACCACGTAAATATGATTAGGCGGGGTATACGAATTACAGTAATCTATACCCCCCGATATCGTGGGTTGATGGGAGTTTGGAAGGGTTGTATTATTTATGGACTTGATTTTTAATGAATTATTATGGGGTGTAGATTTGGTACACAAAAGATGAAAAAAATATTTCCTTTGTGTCAAAAGTGTTTGGTAATGCTTGTACAACGAATATATACCATTATCACTTTCTTTTTTGTATTCATATGTTTTTTAAAAAAAACACCACCATCTCCATAATTAATTAATTAATATAAAGCAAAAAGGAAATTTCAAATCTTTAAATTGCTTTTTTTCATGGTCATAATTCTTATAAATCTTTCTTCTCAATACAATGTTTTCAACGAAATTTTCAAATTATTATATAAAAATTTTGTTTGGCTTTAATCCGATGTTCCAGGAATGGTAATAGGGGTGGAGGAAATACACGGACTTCGAAAATTTAAAAGAGCATGCGCCAAATTGCGTAGTAATACTTTCCAATACCACCAACTGCGGGTACATCAACACCACGGGGATGGAATGACTTGTTGAATACAGTTGAACCTTCAGGCTAGACAAATTTGGGATAATCCGTTCTTACTATAATAAATTATTTATATGTATAAAAAACTTATATCATTATTATTCGAAAAATGGTTAGAAATTATTTAAATTGTAAGATTAATTTTATTATTATAATATAAGATATTAAATATTTGATAAAACTAAATTATAAATACATAACCATAATATAATAATATCTAATAACTTAAAAATTATTTATGTATTTTAAAAAAAAAATACTAGCATTGCCGAAAATAACCTTCGAATATTTATAAATTTGCCTGACAAAACGTCAACAACTTATATGCTTTTCCAGAGGATTTTCCGACTGTCCTAAGCAAATATCAAAATATAAAGCTAAAAATAGTTAAGTTCTACCATCAACTTGAGTTTGATTAATCTCCGCTTTGTTATAATTGTTTTGATTGTTTTTAATTTGTATTACCTGTTTAGAAATAACTAATAAAGTTCTAATATATAAAAATTGAATTTTAAAATAAGAATATTATTTAAGAATGTAATCTCATAAAATAGTTTCTAATATAATATTACATTGTGCTTTGTCGGTTAACTTACCAAGTTCTTTAACGAACCTTTAATTGGTTTAGGCCAAAAATTTTTTTTCGGGTAAAGACAGAAAATTTAAAGACAGTTAACAATATACTCGAAGAAATGGAATCTTGAAAATAAAATGTTTAGAAAGTTACACTGATTGATATGGGATAGTATAGGTTTCCTATCATAAAATATTAAACTTGGACAAAAAGTCCCAAATGGCCCAGTATGATTAATGTCCCAAATATGAGATGGTCGCCTTAGATATGTTAAATATGGACAAATTTTGTCGGCCAAAGGTTTCATTTTATATTTGTTCTCATTTAGAATGATCGACAAGGTCCTGGGGAAGATTCAATTATTAGGTTTCTTTTGTCCCTGTGTTGAATGTATAGTGACACTAACGAAGAAATTATCAAAGAATATCTGTGATAAACGGACTACGCTGTAATTACGGCGAATAGTTGGAATATTTAAAGACTTTAGAAGAAAGAAGAAATCATTTAACTGACGCTTACTAAACTAAAATTAGCCTAACCTCAATTTCACCTCCTAGAACATAGAAGGAAAATTTCTTCTCGAGAGAGGCTAAAATACTAAACACCTCTAAAGGAATACCTCCGCCCTGGGCGCGGGTTACGAAACTTTTGTTCATATATCATATATAGTATATAATATTATATATATATAAATAATATATATATATTATATAATATATATTATATATATATATATATATATTATATATATATAATATATGATTATATATATATATGATATATATATATATTTTATTATATATATATATATATATATAATATATATATATATATTATATATATATATATTATATATATATAATATATATAATATATATAATATATATATATATAAAAATGCATTCAGAAAAATTTCTTAATAATTCAGATAAGAAATAACAAAAAAAAATTATATATATACTATATATATATATACTATATTATATATATATATATATATTATAGAATATATTATATATATAATTATATAAATTATATATTCTAACTAATTTCTTTATAATAAGAAATACTTCCCAAATTAATATTATTGAAATAAACGAAAAGAATAAAAATAAAAAACTTGAGAGAAAAAAAAAATCAAATTCATATTCAAGTTCCAACTTATTATAATAATGAATAATATAATAATAATTATAATAATAAAATACATAGTATTAATCAATATTATAATAAATAATACAAATCAATAAAAATAATAAAATAATAATAATGATATAAAATACTAATTAATAATAATTTTCATTAATAAATAATAATATAATAATATAATAATAATAATAATAATATAATAATAATAATATGATAATAATCATAAATCAATAATAAATAATAAATAATAATAATAATAATAATAATAATAATAATTAATACTATGAATATAATATTTATAAATAATAATAATGACACTTTTCAAAGTAGTTTGCCATTAAACAACTATAATTTCTTTTCAAAAAAAAGGGAAACTGCTATTCTTGTTGCCATGAACAAAAACTATAAGATGTGTATTTCCCGGATATTTTAAGGAAATATAAAGTAATTAAAAAAAAAAAGATCGTTTCATCAATGAAGCGGTCTTTTAATTTTTAAAGTTCACCAAAATATATTTATGAAACTTTTCATCTAAATAAAGTGTCTCGAAAAGTCTATAGCTTTTTCGGCACTAAAGTTCTTATGCCAAACCTTAACCTATATATATATATATATTATATAATATATATATATACTATATATACTATTATAGATAATATATATTTATATATATATATATAATATCAATGTCCTCGCCCCAGGAAGGTCATGGGGCCTTCTAGAAACCAAGAAACCTTTCAAGGCATATTCAAAATGTATTTACATTTTTAAACAGAGGGTTTTAATCTAACTTGGATTTAAAAACATTTCAAACAGAAGGTTCCAAGCTAAATTGGTTTAACAAAAGGTTCTATCAGATTCAGGATTTTATCCCGAAGAAAAATTTCAATAACCTGGTTTGATAATTAGTTGGTTCGCACTCCTAAAATTTCTCCCCCCTTCAAACTAACCCTTATATAAAAAAAATATTTTGATATTTCTTTATGAAACAGAAAGTAAATGAACGATAACAAAAACATATCTAAAAATCATGGAAACTCACTCTGACCAATGCCAAGTTGCTTTGCTTACCTTCAGTCATATTTTTCTTTACTATAAAAATCACATTAATAATTTCAACGGTAAACTTTCTTCTTTCGATTTGGCAGTTATATCACCTGGTAATTCTGTATAAGTTTTATCAAATCGACATCAAACGATTCTTCTTTCAAAACTGGCATTTTGTGAGTTTCCGGATTTCCAGCACAAATCAGGATATTACAACCTATAAAACATATAAAATATATAATATATAACAAAATACAATAAAATCCTGCAAATTAATAACAAAGTTTAGAATTTCGGTGAGACCTCCATTTTGTTGGCGCGTGTAACTTACACCAACAAAAACTTATTAGGTGCCTTTCAAACGGTTTGGTCTTCAATTTCTTTTAACAAATACTTAATAATTTTAATACTCAATCTTTAGTTTTAAATAAATATCAAGCTAAAAAGGTTATCAAAGTCAAAATTGCTTTTTTCATGGATATAATATAATTCTTAACAAATTTTTTACAATAATAAAATAATTCTATTTATGAAAAAATTTAATAAGAAAAATATAAATTCTTGAAGAAAAATATTAACAAAATAATCATCTTAGAAAATGCTAAACTTTAACCTTTACTTTCCAGTGGCAGGAATTCCATGATTGATGACTTATGTTTTGAAACGGGAGATCCAATGTTTGCTTATATAAATTTCTTTTTTTCAGAAGTTTATTCTGATACTTTAGACAAACGAAAAGTTTCTTTGTTACCTAGATTAATTTCTAGTATACTAGAGTATCTATAATTCGCAATGCAGAGTTTCTAGGTTTAACTAATTTTTAAATACATTTTCAAGCAGAGGTTTCTGGTTACTAGATTTTTATATACATTTTCAAGTCGATTTTCCAAGGATTATTCAAAATTTTTTACATGTCACACAAAAGTTTCTATGACTCTGACACATGTTCCAATCTGACAGGTAAAAATAAAAGTTTTTTTGTGCAGACTTTTTCAATTAATTTGAAACAAAAGTATGTCAGAACCAACATCGAATACAAAATTGTGCAAAAATGGGATTAATCAAAATTCAGACATAAATTTTTTTTAAGACTCTGCATTTTATTCCGAAAAACAATTTCAAAAACTTTGTTTAATAGCACCACTACCAAACAATCTCTAACCCCCCCCTTTAAATTACATTTCATAAAAAAAAATGAACTTCATTATTTCTTTATGAAACAAAAATGAATAAACAAACAAAAATACTCAAATATAGAATATCTGTCGCATTCCAGGTTGCTTTGCTTAGTTCTCATATTCACCAAACTACATTTATAATTTCAACGAATTTCTTTATTTACAGTCGAAATTTATACTGGAATTTCTGTATAAGTTTTGTCAAATCGGCATAATGATTCCACTTCTTCAAACAGCATTTTGGATTCCGATGTTCGAGTATCAGTGCACATATTACAACTATAAAACATATATAAAAATATATAGTAATGTATAGACAAATACAAAAATATGCTACAAATTAATAAATATAGTGTAAATGAGTTTCGAATATCGGTGAGACTCCATTTGTTGCCGCATTTTAACTTAAACCAACAAACTTATTTTCAGGTGTATTTGAATTGTTTGTCTTTAACATTTGTTTTACATGTTGGCGTAATTTTTACATATAATCTTTGTTTTAAATAAATATTAAGCAAAGGTTATTAAAGAACAAAATTGGTTTTTCATTGATAAGTTTTTTTTACGGATTTGTGTATTTTACGAATCTATTTTAAAGAAAAATATCAAAAAAATAATAGCAATTTAAGAAAATAATGAAATATAGCTTACTGACAAATACAAAGAATTAAACTTTACTTTCAGTAGAGCAATATGCCATGATTGATGAAACTGAATCGAGTTTGAAAAGGGAGATTCAAGTTGGATATATATAGAATTTTCTTTTTTCAGAAGTTTATTTTATTACTTTTTTCAAAAAAAGAAAAGTTTCTTAGGTTCACTGATTAAGATTTACAGGTTACTTCTAGATTTTATTAATGACATTTTCAAGCAAATTCTAGATTTACTAGATTAATTATTATACATTTTCAAGAGCTGTTTCAAGTCTTATTCAAAATTATTTACATTTTAAACAGAAAGTTTCTATCAGACTCGAACACAAAATGGTTCAAGCTGACTAGGTCAAACAAAGATTTTATCAGACTTTTTCTACATACATTTCAACAAAAAGTTCCAGGCTAATTCGAAAACAAAGATTTCCAAGCTGGCCATGTCAAACAAGAGGTTCTAGCAGATTTAAAATTTTTTCAGACTCAAGATTTTATTATGAAAGCAATTTCAAAAACTTGGTTTAATATAGCTTAGTTTATTATATGTCATATAATATATATATATATATATACTATATATATATTATTATATATTATATATATATATAATATAATATATATATATATATAATATTAATATATATATTATGTATTATATATATATTATATATAATTACTTTTATACATATATTTTTTTATTTTATTAATTTATATTATTTTAATTATCTTGAGTTTATATATATATATAATAATTATAATGATATATATATATATATATATATATATTATATATATATATATATTATATATATAAATATTATAAAATGTTATATATATATATATATTTTTATATATTATATATATATATATATATATAATATATATATATATATATATATTTATATATATATATATATATATTATATTGATTAGTGATGCACGATACATGGTATCGGTATGGTATCGTGTAATCAGGTCGATTTTTGAGGTCTGGTATCATATCGTAGTATAGGACAGGGATATGGAGCAAGTACTGGCTTGACGCTTGTTTTTACGTGACTTTTTTGACCTTTTTTTGACCGGGACCTTTTTGACCTTCTTTTTTGGGCATCCTGAATTTTTACTTAACTTTTTTTTTGAGCCTTGACTTTTGGGCAACGCCAAATTTTTTGAGACCCGATTTTTTGAGACCGATTTTTGAGAATCGGATTTTTTGAGAACCCGATTTTTGAGAACCCGGTTTTTAGAATCAATATTTTTGAGCACCCCAAATTTTTTGGAACCAATTTTAGAACCCGGATTTGAGAACCCGGATTTTTTTGGAGACCCGGATTTTTTTGAGAACCCGGATTTTTTTGAGAACCCGGATATTTTTTTGAGAACACAAATTTTTTGGAGAACCCTAATTTTTTTATTGAGACCCTAATTTTGGCAACCAAATTTTTTCCGGCAACCTAATTTTTGCAACCCTTCGAAGTTGCGCCAGACGGTTGCGTCAGCAACCGTTGTACATGTCCACCCTAATCGACCAAAACTTTGGTCATCCATGGGTTAATTGTTGGCCACCTAATTTTGACCACCTTTAGGGGCTTATGCCCTATTTTTTGATATTCGTAACATCTACAGCAGAGGGCGCGCGCACACCCACACCACACAAACCACACACTACACACAACAACACCTAGCTACCTAGCTCCATGGGAGCCTACACACAGCCCTCTACTGCTACCAACCAGCCTTTACACCCCCAAAAAAGGCTTCCACATGCCTACACGCCAGCTCCAATAGGCCTACAACCCAGCATACATCCCGCTACACATAGCTACACCCAGCCTACACTACTTCACCTAGCCTATCACCTAACTTACCCTCCCCCATCCTTCAACCTAGCCTACACCTACACTTAGACACAGCCTGTACCTAGCCTACACTACACTAGCCTCCACCAGCACTTCACCAGCTATCACATACACGTACATAGTCCCATGCTTCATACACCTACACTATGACTCCACCGCCTTCACCTAGGCTCACTATACCTAGCTTACACGTGCCCCTACAACTTTGATGGCTTAATGGCTAGACCTTGATGATTTCATCTTTGTTGGCATCTATATTGATGATTCAAACTTTGATGACTCAGATTTATTGATGGTTTAACTTTGGTTCCCCATCACCGTAAGAAGTATCTAGTGGATGTTCTATTAGTGTTCTATGATTATTCTAGTGAGTTGCCTGGTGAGTGAGGTGAAGTGCCAAGTGAGTGCAATTGAGTGCAGTGAGTGCATGAGTCAAGTGAGTGCCAATAGTGGCCAAGGAGTGCCACATAGTGCCAACTGAGTGCCACTTTTTTCAAGACTTTTCTAGCCTCCCCTGAACCCCTAATAGCCCTAATATGGGTATCTACCCATAGGTTATAAGGTATGAGGAAGAATGGTGTTATTTAACAAGTTGTAGAATGCTTCCTACTATGAGTATAGTATTTTTCTAACACTTATAGCATGGCGATAGTATATCTAAAGAGGTACACATTTGAGACAGTGACAGAAAACGTTTTCAAGAGTCGCGTCGAGGTCAGCCCTCCGGAAAGCGCCGCGTGGCGCCGAGGCGCATATTACCCGCCGCGCGTGGGTCGCAGACGCAATATTCCGGTAACCGGCGCGTGCGTCCGCAGACGCATTATTACGCGTGAAAAAAAATATGATATCAATTGTAAATATTCAAAAGAATTTCATTTCAAAATGACTATGAGTCTATTCATTTTAATAAATTGTCGAAATTTTATTAAAACATATACTTTACATACCTTAAAGCAGTAAATCAGTAAATCAATAGAGGTGTTACTAACATCAAGGGGGATTAGTATGCTTTGTTTTACTGTTTTACTTTTAACTCATATGTTTTACTGCTTTAAACTGTTAACTCATATGTTTTACTGCTTTAATCATATGTTTACTGTTTTATAACTCATATTTTATTATCATTATGGTTTCTTATATTTTTTATTTTGTTTTAATTATTTTTATTTACGATAATAGCAGTTTCTTAATTATTATAACATTATTTTTGTCTAAATACTTTTTATTTATAATTAATTGTAAATGTAAGAAAAACACAGAGTGTCTGATATATAAAGGTTTTTAATAAAATTTGTACAATTTTATTAAAAACATATACTTTACTGCTTTAAGCTTTAATTACATCTCATTATTATTATTCACTTAACGAGTATGGATTGTGGAGAAATTACGTCGAGTCGGCTACATGTCTTGTACTGGCGACAAGGCTGTGTAAACTTTCTATTTTAATATTTTAAAGAATTGGAGAATTTTCGAGCAGACCGTAAAATAATATGGTGTTTATAATGTTTACAGGAAAATTTAAAGATATATAAAGAGTTATTCAATTTATGAGCTATTACGATATTAGATCGGTGATAATATACTGTCAAAATTATTGTATTAGAGATGTAAATGCACAACTTTACATCTACGGGATAGGGAAGCGTAGGCAGTTTATATTCACCATCTAAAATGCTCTTTTTTCATAACGGAAAATATTTTCTCAAAAAGCCAGCATATGCGAAGTGTTTCTTTAAACACACAATATTTAATTTTACTGTTGTTTGGCAGAGAAGAGACATGAGTAAAATTAATGTATTGGCAACTCAAATGTTTCCCCTTAAAAGGAAAGAGTTCTTAAAAGTATTAATAAAGGAGGTTACTTCAATGCAGGTATTTGATATGTGAACTTGACCAACAACATGCAGAGAGTTATTGCTCCGTACGCAAATTCTTCTTAGAGATAGAAAGTATACTACTGAATATGAAGCGCTCTAGTTGCAAGAGTATATTTACCGTTTATAAAAAATTTAAAAAGCTGAAGCCTTCTGAAAAACGTAAACTAATAAGTGAGGATGAGAAATTCATCAGTGTGTATGTGAAGTCTGTTAAAATCTTATAAAAGGAAATGTTCCTTTAACAGACTCAGAAGGTAAAGCTAACGTCGTTTATAGAAACTCAATTAAAAAAAACTCTCCTCACATTTAAAGAATCTAAAAATAAAAAGAAGTTACACAGGCGGGAGGAGGGTATTCCTACCTTTACTCTTCTCCGTTATAGCTCCACTGCTAACTAAGTGGTTTGTCCCATGATGAAGAAAGGTTGCTGTAGTTCCATAAATGAGTTATGAGAATGAGTAATAAATAATACAGCATCTTAAAGACATTCAGTTCAGAATCAGCACTCACAGACTCTATGAAAGTTATTACACGCACTCTGCAAAATCCACAGTCAGTTCATCATCGCAGACCCAATATATGCAGATATTAACGCCCAATGCATTAGCATTCAGCCACTTTCCGTCACAGTTACACCAAACAGAATCCTCATATTGGAACGCTATTAGCTTTTTCAAGCAGACTCTCTCAGCTTATATGACCTAAAGTTGAACAGAGTAACAGTTAGAGAAAGAAGTGTAACAGGAAATATTAAAATTCAGACATTACATCATGAAACCATCTTATACAAATGCATACAAAATTGATAGATTTAAGACTTGCAATCTACATCTCATCATACGTAACCGCTACCCGATGATGTAGATATACCTAATGAATTAGACCTTTAAAAAATAAATGAAGTAAATTTAAAATATCCTAGATGGAAGTCTACTATAGAGTAGGTAATAGGAATAGTTTATATAATATTTTAAAAGAAATTATCTTTGAATGAAGCAGGGCAGATCGTAATTGATGATATGGAAATAGTTAAAGGATCAAATAAATGTGGATTTGATAGGATTCACGTAACTGGAAGAAGGGGTCTGTAAAAGGATGGAATGAGATCAAACAGAACTTAGACTATTAATTTTTTCCAGACTTAATCTTATACACAAGATTAGCAGATTTGATAATATACCGTTACCAAGACTGATTCATCCTCTGGTACTTCTACGCTCAGACACATTTAAACGTGTTACCAGAAGAAGAATAAGAAAACAACTTATCATAAACCTCAATTGGAATAAATCGTAATTATGTATTATCATATATTTATTTAGTTGTAATGTATATATATAATAAATTTATTTAAACTTTTTTTATCCTTTTATTTATATTATATATATATATTAGTATATAGTTATATATATTATATAATCTATATATATATATATATATATATATATATATATATATATATATTATATAATTATAAATATATATATATATATATATATATATTATATATATATATATATAAGCGTTTACATTGGTTCAGTAGACATGGAGGCAAAGGAAGTAGTTGATAAGTATTACTTCAATTGAGGAACAGATAAGGTTTTGGCGGTTTACCAGGTTTTGCTTTAAAGGATCCTAATATTTGAGATAAAAGATTAAAAGCAGTATTTTATGAGGCGAAGAGGATTTTACTCTACATAATTGTAAAGAAAAAAATTCTACAACGTAACCATATCTCACAGCTCGAAGTGTATGGCAATTAGCTTTATCGTTTTGAAATGATTAAATATAGTTCTTTTAATGAAGGATTTCAATACATACCTTTTACTATTGACGTATACTCTAGATACGTGTGGTTGAAGCCCTTAAATGATAAAAGATCAGTTACAGTTGCCACTGCAGTACTTGAAATTATAGGAGGATGAAGGAGAACACTAAATCATTTGGACAGATTCGGATGGAATTCAAGGTGAGGTTTCAGGAGCTGAATTGGGAGTATGGTATACGAGCATTACAATACAATTTTCACTGTAAACAAAGGCGGCATAGTTGAAAGAATAACGTACTATTAAAGAAGCATGCATAGGTTCTTTCTAAAATGGATACTTTTAAATATAATTGATACTATTGGACCTAGATTATTCTTATAACAGATCTTACTATGAACTATAAGGTACACTTTGAATGTCAAAAAATATTTAGTTTGCATCAAAGAAAACAGAAATAAAAGATAATCCAGGGAATAAGGTAAAACGGAATTATGTAGAGTTTTCCAACAGAAGAGATTCAGAAAGGGTATGATCCGATAGGACTTCGGAAGTTTTAAGTTCAAAATATCCGTCACTCCGTCGTGATAGTTTTTAAAGAGTTTAATTTCTCAAGATAGAGTTGGTGAAAAAGAAAAAGGAGGATTTTATAAACAAAAAATACAAAAAGTAAGGTTCAACCCTGTAACTCACAAATATAAAATTGAAAAGATATAGCTAGAGAGGGTAAAGAAAAATAAGCAGTTACTTGTGAAATGGAGGGGGTATCCTGCTATAGTTTAATATTATAATAGAAAGCAAGTGAAGTTAAAGAATTTAATAGTTGTCATTATAATATGGAGGGTGTGAGATCTACTTTTATTTTCTTACTGCCCGTCTTTCAGCCCTTGGATTACATCTGATAATAAACTCTCGGATTTAACAACTGTGTTAATGAATCCTATGAGTAAACAGAGAGGAATAACGACAGTAGGATTATGTGAAATGATATAAATACGGACATAGAAAATTTGCCTCACAACTTATTCGGATGGTGGTACAGAAGTGTAGAATGTCGTTGAAACTATATTAAAGTGAGATACTCGTTATCTTGAAAAGACTAATTGCAAAAGCTGGAATGACGACAATCATTTGCTACAAAAGAATACTTTTTGAAGAATTTACTTGCGGAGGTCATATTTTAAATTGGTGCATGCTATTTTTAGTCATTTAAAACGTTCTCTTTGATATGAGTATTATTTGTAAGGATTTGGTATACAAAACTGAAATGCGTAACTATGAAGATAAAGTAATAATATTAAGTTCGAAAAGTAAATGTAAACTGACGAGACCGGACATGTTTTTCTGACGATCGCATGGCAGCGTAAACCTATTCGTGAGACGGAGCTGAGTGGATATACTTATGATATCCCTATATGTGAAGAGGGTTATACTATCTGTGGAGAATAACGCATGATGCCACATGAAAAAAAGATGAAGCAGATGGGAGTATGCATTATACATGTACCCATCTGAGATGCTCCACTCATCGCAAGGTATGGCTTATGTATATATTCAAATATAGTTGATCTCATATGTAAGTAATACTAAGCTCTTTATTAGGAGTAGTAATATTCCTCAAAGAGATAAAGTTTATAACATTCTAATGTTCATGTATCTACCTTTGAATAGATCAAATTTTGACTCTGTACGCGTGCATTATAAAAGATGTAGAAGGAAATCCTTTTTCCTTTACATAGGCGCATTGTTATGAAGTTCAATTAGAGTAAGAAGGCAGTTGCAGTATAGGATAATGGAAATATATTATATAGAGGTAGTAGATATATTATTTATTCCTTAACATACTCTCCACAGTGTAAAGATAGTATAAGAGAAGATACTCTGTAATAAATGGGACGAGAAGGGTATTCAGGGAAAAACATGCAGAGGGGGTATGCCTTGGTGGGATTTGTTTGCCGAAGCTATGGAGAAGTGCAAAGGCCTCTAATCAGAAAGGCGGGAATTATAGGTAAAAAGCTATGAGAACAGGTTTGCATACTATTCAAGATATTGTTGCAGGAAATAATCCTCGTAAGCATTAAAAAGACGTATTGCGATGTTTCAGATGAGATGTTGGATGATGTTAAGCGTAACATAAGGGTAAATGGTCAAGGTTCAAGGTCGTAGGGACCAAAGAAGAATTGTCATAAAGAAAAGATAAGCGAAAAAACCTCTAAGAAAAAATGTTTGATGTATTTTGCTTATTTAATTACTCACTGTAATTTATACAAGGTGTGTATCTGTATATAAGTATGTTTTTTCATGAAAATGTTCATTATACGGACAAATGCACATCAAGTGCATTTCTTCATCCATCTGAGTCCTGTTTTGTGAAGAGTGAATTGATCTCTTCTCATGAACCTACACAGAGTTAGCGTTAGGATTCAACTTATCAGTTTAATCTCTGCATCATTTACCAATAGAGATGTTCTCGTAGAGTTCATATTCAGGTACTCTGATCATACTCGCCCCTATAAAGATGTGTTTTTAATGTAAAACGAATTCCCGCCAAAGACCTGACGGTACAGATCTTCTTCGGGTGATGACATTATAGTATATACGAATCAAATTTGCTGTATACATTTTTCACACAGGTGAAGTCTATTAACTGAACTTTCACTAGGGGTAGCGGCTAATTATCTTAATGAAGCTTATGAGCATTTTGTTAAATTATTCAGACGTCCTAAACAGTCTCATCTCCAATCATGTGGTTTTTATAGTTTTAAAGAGAAGCTGCACATATAGATAAGCAGCTAAAGTCTAAATAATACTTATTGAATGTTTACGGTTAGATTAATGGCGATATCTCTCCTCAAGAAAGATCATTCTACCTCTGTAGATACTAGAATCATTTTATCACGTTCAATCTAATTTGCTCCTTAAAATAAAAAGTAACTACTGTACAGCGTTATGTCAGACCTGTTTTCAAATGTTGAGGCTTATTCTATGTCAAAAGTGAAATTATACCACAGGTATTTGGAAATTGAAAATTCGCTTTGAATACTACAGCAAAGTACCCTATTAAGAGAGTTGAAACCAAGATATTTATTTTCACCTCAAAGATTATCGAGTATCAATATCACTAACATTGTGAACGGTAATTTACCACAGAAGTAATATAGGGATTGTGGAACAATACGCTACTCTGGGAATTATAAAAAATTCACCTATAAAATTCGTGTTTCGGACTTAAAGGTATCAGTTTACATGTGAATGGACTTCTCAGGACGTGAATTTTAATGAATGTTATACACGGAGACTATCTCTCTGTATCGTCCTTTTACGACTTATATAGCCAAATCTGTATCATGTAATGATAGTGGGAAAGGCTTAAATCTTTGAAGGAATTACGCAAGAATAGTAATTTATATGGCTATGACTCACAAGCTGCTTTCCTTGTAAGCTTAATCATTTATAACATTTTGAAGAAAGGACCTTAGGATAATCTCTCTTTGGAACAAGTTACAAACCGCACATGTAGTGGTCTAATCTTGAGCTCTCAACTCATTGAAATTGACAGAGTACGCAGCGTACTTTATTATTAAAAATGAATGAAGAGGAAATAAAATCGGTCTTTAAAAATGATCTCGCTTTTTAGGAGTGTTAGCTATCAACGAAATAAACCTTAAAGTTTGGAGAAGGATTACCTGCTGCATATTCTACATTGCCTCGTAATCAACCTCACAGGGAATGGATTTCCGTTTCTGTCGTCACTAAGCGCTGTTGGGAAAAACGAATCTTTGAACAACATAGATATTTAATTATCATGTAATTAATTATTTTTAAAATTAATAATGTAAGTTGGTAAAAACTATGTCTTACCTGTTCAACCCTTATATTCTAATTTGTGTGGTGTTCTATGGTAATTTATTTTATTATAAGTTTTTAAATAATGTATATTTTAATAAAACTTTAAATATATTTGATGCTTAAAAATTTGTATGTTCAATATTTTAATAGTTTTCAATTATGTGATAAATTGCTTTAAAATTGAAAAAACGGTTTACTATCTTTAACACGTACATTATTATATATATATATATATATATAAATATATAATATAATATATATATATAATCTATTATATATATATATATATATATAAAATATATATATATATATATATATATATATATATATATATAAGGCTTTTTATAAATTATCGCACAAATTTTATTAATCCCTAATATTCAGAACTGCGGTGTGGTTTTCTTAATTACAATTTTAAATATAAAGTATTAAAACAAAAATAAATCTAATAATAATAAATATAATAATAAATAATATAAATAAAAAGTATTAAAACAAAATAAAAAATATAAAGAAACATAATGATAATTCAATATATGAGTTAAAAGTAAACATATGAGTGTAAAGAGTAAAACATATGAGTTAAGAGCAGTAAAGCAGTAAACCATATGAGTTAAAGCAGTAAAACAGTAAAAAACAAACAAAAACCCTAGGTGTTAGGTACACCTCTATTGATTTACTGATACTGCGTTAAGGTATGTAAAGTATATGTTTTTAAATAAAATTTCGTAAATTTATAAAAGAATGACTATAGTATTTGAAATGAAATTCTTTGATATCATAAACATTGATATCATATTTTTTTTCACGCGTTAATATTGCGTTGCGGACGCAAACCGGGGCGGGGTAGCGAAATTATTGGGTTGCGGAGCACGCGGCGGCGGTAATATTGCGCTGCGGGCGCACGCGGGGCTGTTTCGCGAGGGCTGATGGAGCGCGATGCTTGAAACGTTTGCGGTCCACTGTCCTCAAAGTGTAGCTCTTATATATATATCGCAGCTATAAGTGTTAGAAAAAATACTATCTCATAGTAGGAAGCATTCTAGCAATTGTAATATACATTCGATTCCTCATATCCTTATACTAGGTGGGTAGATACCATATTAAGGGCTATTAGGGGGTTCAGGGGGGGGAGGCTAGAAAAGGCTTGAAAAAAGTGGTCACTCAGTTGGCACTATGTGGCATCACTTGGCCTATGTGCACTGCACTTGGCACTCATGGACTCATTGGCGCTCATTGCACTCATTGCACTATGGCACTCACTGGCACTCAACCGGCAAGGATCTCATGAAATAAATCATAGAACACTAATAGAGACATATAGAATACTGTCTTCGGGTATTGGAAATCCAAGTTTGAAATCAATAAATTGAGTCATCAAAGTTGGAAATCATGCAATATAGATGCACAAAGATGACGTCATCAAGGTTGAGCATAAAAGTTGAGCATCATGGTTGTATGTGGGCCAGTGGTAGGTAGTATAGGTGTACGCTGGGGAAAGCTGGTGGAGTCTAGGTGTAGTGAGGTTGAAGCTGGTGAGGCTAGGTGTTAGGTTGTAGTTGTAGGCTTGGGTGAAGGCTGTTGGAGGATAGGTTAGGTGTAGGTGTAGGCAGGCTGGGTGGAATGTAGGTGTAGGTGTAGGCTAGGTGAAGGATGGGTGGGGGCTAGGTGTAGGTGTGCTGGTGAAGGCTAGGTGTAGGCTGGTGTAGGCTATGTGTAGGCTGGTTGTAGGCTATGTGTAGGCTATGTGGAGGTTGGGTGTAGGCTATGTGGAGGCTGGGTGTAGCTGGGTTAGGGCTTGTAGAGGCTGGGTGTAAGCTATATGGAGCTAGGTGTAGGCTGGTGTGTGTGTGTCGCGGCGCGCTCGTGTGTGATGTTACCGAAATATCAAAAATAGGCTAAAGCCCCTAAAGGGGTGGTCAAAAATTAGGGTCGGCAAAATTGACGCCATGGTGACAGGTTGGTCGAAAATTAGGTGGGACATGTACAACGGTTGCTGACGCAACCGTTTTTTTGGGCAACTTCTTCGAAGGGTTGCAAATTAGGGTTGCCCGAAAAATTAGGGTGCCAAAATTAGGGTTCTCAAAATTAGGGTTCTCAAAAATTTGGTTCTCAAAAAAAATCGGTTCTCAAAATCCGGTTCTCAAAATCCGGATTCTCAAATCGGTTTCTCAAAAATCCGGTTCTCAAAATTAGGTTCTCAATTTGGGTTCTAAAACAGATTTGGGTTCATCAAAAATTTTGGGTCTCAAAAATTTGGTTCTCAAAAAAACCGTTTCTCATCAAATGGTCTCAAAAATCGTGATTCTTAAAAATCCGGTTCTCAAAAATCGGGTTCCTCAAAAAATTTGGGTTGCCGCAAAAAATGGTCAAGGCTCAAAAAGTTAAGGTAAAAATTAGGATGTCCAAAAGGTAAAGGTTCAATAAGGTCTGCGGTCAAAAAAAGGTCAAAAAGGTTGCGGTCAAAAAAAGGTAAAAAAGGTCGCGGTCAAAAAAAGGTCAAAGCCAGTACTTGTCCATATCCCTGTCTACTACTTCGGTATTGGGAATTTTGAGAGTAGTAGTATCTGTAATATCGGTATCGGTAAAATTTTTGCCGATACACTTTAAGATACATTAGCCATTTTGGTCTTATAAATTATTATCGATATATCTTAATATATATATATTATATATATATATATATATATATAATATAATATATATATATTAAATATATATATATTATATATATTTTAATATATATATATATATATATATATATATATATATATATATAGTATATATATATATATATAAATTATGTATATATATATATATATATATAATATATATAATTATATATATATATATTAATATTTATAGCAATTTGTCCTGATTTAATTTCGTATCTATTTACCCACTCTATGTTAATATAGAGGTTTTCGATTTTGCATTTGTGTTACGAAAGAGAAAGAAATGTCGAGTTTGCGTTTCGTTTTGCTAAACTAGTGGCAAAATCGTAAGAATGCTTACCAAAGTAAGGAATTTCCTTAATTTTATAAGGTTGCTATTTCCTGAGATTGCTGAATTTAGCACGTTTACGAAAGTTAAAAACAAAAAATGAGGGTTTTGCCGTTTGAATGATGAATATTTCATTCAAAAATCGCTTTAAATTAATTTCTTCCAAATCGATTAACTCCATCAATGTTGATAATTTTTTTGTAATATAACGTTATTTTTTTTATTCTTTTTTTGTTGTTTTTTTTGTTTTTTTCCGAAATCGACGGCTCCATCACAACATCTAATTCCAATTTGTTTGCAAAACAAAAGTCAACCTCGTAAGAAATCGTGTTCATACTTTTGCACGAAATTCGGGAAATTAGTTCAGGCAATCAGGGTGCCAAAGAAGTTGTCTTATGGATGTTAAGTGTAGGTTTAAGTGTTTTGATATAAAAGATTCCAAATTTTAAAGTTCTTCATCTGTAGAAGCATTTGAAGAATGGAATATTTTTGAAGAGATATAGGGTACCTATTGAGGTCATAGTGATCTGACAGCTAATTCTCTGGTTGAGAGATGGGAGATTAGTTCGAAGGAATAGTCATTGTGTTTGAAGGAAGCTCGCATCTTGGCTTTGTAAGTTGACCTACATAGTCGAACGTTTGCGTCGGCCACATTTATTTTGTGATAACGATGTGTGGACTCAAGTTCAGGGTGCCTTTTTATTTAAAGAAACTGCAACTGAGTTGTTGTTAATAAAAACATAAGAAACTTGCCTGTGGAAAGTTTTTGGTTAAGATAATTCTAATCTGAAAGTGAAGATATTGAAATGTAGGGAGCCGATGTAACAGGAAGTTTAGAACATCTATCAGTGTTTTAGGGATAAGTGTTTCGAGAAACTGAATAAACACGTTTATCAAAGGTTAAGGGATAGATAAAGCTGAAATTTACGGCGAAAGGTGATTTCTCAATAGAAAAACATTTCCATCAGAACAAATAAAAAAAGGCTTTATGCTGGGCTTAGGCGGATTTTATGAATAAGAAGATAGAAAAAAGAAATTAGTCCCAGTAAAGTATTAGTGGGGTGCGATAAACAGAATAAAAGCCCACTAATGTTTTATTTGGAACTAATTTCTTTAGTTATATCGCCTTTAATCTTAATTGTAATAATACGAAGCGTTTATGAATAGCATGAATTTTTAGTATTTTTTTGCTTTTAAATTTTAGCCTTCGTTTTTGTCATTGTGCTTACGCTCGATAAGAAATGCTCAATCAGTTTTAGCACGAATTTCGTTTAACGACCGCGATTTCGTGCTAGGCTTATTTTTGTTTTTAAACATTTGGGAAATCAGCTGCTGTGATAGAGCACGTGGTTTGAATAAAACAGAATAAAACAAAATGGTTTATTTACAAATATTGATCAGCTATTTGTGATGGAGTTTATCTTTGGAAGAAGTTAGATTTAAAGCTGATTTTTTAATGAACATTCATCAATCAGCGGGGCTACACGCGCCGCAATCTTGTTTTTTTTTTTTTTTTAAGTTATCACACCGTCACGGGAAGCTTATTCGGGAGGGGGTGTTAAAATAACAAAACTTCAACTAACGGTAAATTAGCAGATAGCACAGACGCGGGCTTAAGTGAGGCGATTTATTGAGTAGGAACACAGAAGATTGAAGAAATTTCGCACAGAACAGAGGTGGCAGAAAGAAGAGGCACGCAGCGCACTATTTGAGTGCTAATATACACAATAATCATTGTGCCGACACAGCACCACTTGTGCTAGAGGGCGTCTTAAGTGGTGGAAATCGCGAGTGGAAAGTTCACCTCGAGCACTTTCGCTACGGTACATATAGAAAAGCGATAAGCACAACATGCGCCGCAAAGAGAGGTGGTCAAGAACTAGAAAGAACGGACAGTTTATAAGTTCTTTTTGCTTTGACTCGACCCTATCCAGAAGCGAAACCTGAGCCCCCAGATATGAGAGCAGTACTCATACAGGGGGGATGAGGCCCTTGTATACTGGAGAACTGGTGATAGAGGAAAAAATAGTCTCGCGTCCTAAACAGAATCCCGATTCATTGAGCCGTTGCAACCGTTGTGATTGAGGTTTCAAGACTTTTTTTGTTTATGTAAAGGCGAAGGATGTTTATATTTTCAAGGAGAGACGAGAGAACGTCGAAAGAGATAGGAAAGTTAGAAGGTGTCTTAGAGAGGGAGATTTGAAGAAGTTGAGTTTTTTAAAGAATTGAATTTCACAAGGTTCAGACGACCCCACCCGGAAATTCTATCCAGATCAG
>JABUQX010101564.1:0-15000 GCA_015478945.1 Trachelipus rathkii
AGAGAGAGATGTAATCGGACTGTTCGTTATATTTCATATGATGTCCGTCTATGTTGCTCTTTATAAGAAGAGACTCGCCAGCTAAGATGCCGAAGATTCCATCTTTTAATCAAAATTTTGAAGTAATTTACTTATTCATTATTGTGTAATTTTTCATGTTCTTCCTGCATATGGTGGTGTATTTTACTTGGTTTGTAACTGTGCTGCAACATACGCTGCGGAAGGGTATTCGTCGTATAGCCAATATTAAGTGGCGTTTACATCCACTCTCATCTTGCAATGAATTGGTTTCGACGTTGACATCTGCCACAAGAATGGTACATTCATCAGTACTAAAGCAAGAAGACAACTTTGTTGGCTGATAACCTCTAATAGTGATTGGTTCATTATTTTTCCCTTTGATAATAATAATAAAATTATTTTCAATCTTGATTCCTCTTCCTTTATTTGAGCCCACCACTTCGCTCTTGTAATAGAAGATGAGGTTTTTAATATCCTTGTCTTTAGGATTCGGCCAATATATTTAATGTTTTTCAGCGTTTTTTTACTATAAGTATTGAGGAAAACATTGTATTAGTAGCTAGTTATCTGGTTATTTCTTTTATAAGAGTCCCAAATTAGATGTTTTTTATTGGTGCTCTGTGCTAAAGTGTTTTTATTATAGTTTATAGGCGAGAGGTGTGTAGGAGTCGAAATTCATATAAACTCCCTTATCGTTATTTTTAACGTAAATATCTCTCTCAATTGTACCATCGTTTGTTATTTTCATTTTCACGTCTAAAAAATTAAATTTATTGTTTAAGCATTCCTCATAGTAATTTAATTTGCTATAGGTCCAAGTTTGTTAATAAACATTTTGAATCGCTGTTATGAATGCTTTAAAAATGACACACGTGTCATCAACGTATCCTCACGTAAAAGAAGGGTTAAATGATTTAAGTTCTTTGAGAATTTGTTTTCTATTTTCAGACAATATAGAATCCGCATGTTGGTCAAGGAGATTCCTATTGAGACTCCATTTTTTTTAATACAAAGTTTGTTTAAATTCAAAAGGCGCTAACGTTTCGTCCAACAATACATGTTGCCTCTTCGATGCTAGAAGAAGAATGATTGCCTTCAAAAATTTAAACAAATGAGATGCGTATGCGACAGGAACAATCAAAAACAAAACTTAACAATGTATTAATTTTATGATATCATGTATTGAGGATGTTGCAGATAGATGAGAAGCATTTTTCTATTTAAATAGATTCAACTGAATTTTGATTGTAGTTTGTCAAAATCAAAAAAATCCTGATTAATATTATAGTTTAGGATAATGTTCGATAAAAGCTTCTATAAGTCTATTAAGTTCTTTTGATTTTGAGGTGAAAATGAAGATGAAATCTTTCAGTTTCTATATTATATCTTTGTTTATATGACGGTATCAATCGTTGCTATGGTTATCTCATCTTATGTGTTGCGTGTTGATTTTAGTCGAAAAGTAGTGTTTAAAGTTTCCCCTAATATAAAATTTTGTTGCAACTGACGCATGGAACTGATGCTTTGCAACGTGATCTTGTTCATAATAAGAATACTAAATCTGAACCGTCCGGGGGGGTATACTGCGTTCCATGCGTCGGTTGCAACAAATTTTATATAGGGGAAACTTTAAAGACACTACCATTTCGACTAAATCAACACAGCAGCGACATAAAAAGATTAACCATAGCAAAACGCATTTCCGTCATGTAAGCAAGATCATAATATATAATTTGAAAGATGTGGGACGAGGACCCAACTCGCTTTGCATCCCACCATCCACTTTCTCCAAGCTCCACCCATCAGAATGTGGCTTTCAAAAATAATGCTCTTAGCTTTGAAGTAAAAATTTCTGATACTCAAAATTTATATGAGGTAAATTATGCTTCAAAAATTAAAAATCTTCTGCCTTCTCGCCCAGAAGTTTCATACGCTTCTCATCGTAAATGAGAGCCTCTGAGATAATAATTGTTCATCGTGTACAACACTCCTCTGATTGCAACTAAGAAAATACAAGCAATTTCACTAAATGTTGATATTCTTTTCCTTTTCCTGTTCAACCACTTCATTACTGTTTTCCTTCTCGCTTAACCTCTTTTTTTTTATGATATTTTTCTATTTCTGTCACTAGATTCATTTATCACGTCACATCTTCATTCATCCCTTACTGGAGGCAAAGAATATGCTTCTTGTTCTCCATTTAATGATTTGCTTGCACCATTTGATCTCATCCTCTCTTTTTTCTCTCTTTATTTGTGGATCCTCGAGCCACATTTATTCTTCAGAAGTAAACTTTCGCAAAATTTTAGCACTGATTAATATATATTATATATATTATATATATAGTATAGTATATATATATGATTATATATATATATAATATATAGCTATTATATATATATATATATAGTACTATATATTAATATATTATATATATACTATATATATATATATATATAAATATATATTATTATATATATATAATATATATATTAATATTATATATATTATATATATAATAAGTATAATAATATACTATATATATATATATATATAATATATATTATATATAATAGTATTATATATATATTATATATATAAATATTATATATATATAATTATATTATTATATATATAATATATACATATATAATTAGTATATATATATATAATATTATCATATATATATAATATATATATATATATATATACTATAATATACTTTATAGATCAAGTCGCATCCTCGAATGAAAAAAGAAAGGTTCCCTGGAACCACTAAATGTCAATCTGATGTTCCAGAGATTTAGTTTGCCGGATGCGATGTCGATGCGGATGCGGATGTCCCACATACATTTTTTTAATATATACTATATATATAATAGTAAGTATATATATATATATATATATATATATATTATAATATATATATATAATATATATATATATAATATATATATATATATAATATATATATTATAGTTCTCTTCATCATGCTAATTTTTCTCCCCAGGACTGGGTAAGTGCGTAAACAGGCATGGAAAAAGAAAAGCAGTAGAAGAATATGACAAAATCGAAAAGAAATGCCCAGCCTTACGCCCCGTCTGTTACTGATCTACATCCAAAGCAACTCGTCGCAGTCAGAAAATCAACCCAAGAGCTTCACGAACCGCGACGGACCCTCTCACTATAGTAAATCGTCAGTGTAAGGGTTCATTCTTGGCCCAGGTGGTCACAACCATACCACCTCACAAAAACCCGCATTTCTCTCCTATTATGAACTTTTATTCTCGCCTCTGCCAAAATCACATTACTCTTCAAACATTTGTTTACTGATTCAATCCATTTTCTTCGTCTCCCAGCCGTTCGATTCCCCCTGATCACAACTATCCATCCGCTTAACCAATCCGATATCAATTCATGCCATTCTTCCACTGACCAAATCCATCCAACATACTTCGATTTTATTCTCCTCGTTACCCCTTTCTTCTAAGCCACACAATCTCTAGATATCGTTCATTCCTCATTTTATCAATTCTTCTCGCGCCTAACACCTAACACGCCCTAATATTGTCTATCTGAACACATTGAACTTTAGATCTATACTTTCTATTCCAGACCTAATCACTACATTATCATTAACACAGGTAACACATTACCTTCATGCAAAAACCCTAGCGCACTAACGACTTAGTCCCTTTACATTCACCAACGATTTAATTTGCACACCACTTCCTGCATTCACAATCTTTCCTACTCACACCTGCAATCATCCATTCTTCTCATAACCAAATACCCTAAAATGTGTTATTAAAACTCAGACACTTGTTCAGGTGTTCACTTTCCAGCATATCTTGAACCTTTCGATACTCAGTAAGTTACCTTATCTTATCTTTACTTTCAAACCCTCCTTCCTTTTACACGACCCTGCCATCTCTCTAAGAATCCATGTATAACTTTCTTTCAGGATTCCCAAGCTTCACATAATCATCGCATATAATATATATATATTATAATATATATACTATATTATATATATAATATAGTTGTTATAATATATATATATATATATATATATTATATATTAATATATATATTTATTATATATATATATATAATATATTATAATATATAGTATATATAGTATATATATATAATATATTCAGTGGCGACTCAGTAACTTTTTACTACTCGGGCTCTCCTCTCTATATTCTTCTCTCTCTCATCTCTCTCCCTCTCTCGTCTCTTCCTTCTATATTTATATATAGTATATTATATATTATATCTAAATATATACTTATAATTATAATATAGTATATATAATATATATATATATATTTATATATATAAAGATATATTATATTTAATATGCCAGCATCGAGTAAATAGCCAGGCATGTAACAGAAAACTATAACATCTACAGAAAATAAATAACATTTTTGATTTCAGCAAGTAATTCCCATCGACAAAACTTTAAAAATAATTATTTTATTTCAATATTTATTAATAACACCTTTAAATATTAGTATAGACTAGATCGCATTGTACGCTTTGACTGACATTTTCATCTGGGATAATGCCTCCCAGTAAGGTCAGCAAATTGAGAAATTTAACACTTTAGAAAATTTATTTCTTTACTTCTTTTAGGCGTTCAAGCGACGGAGGGGCAGATCGGGTGAGTACGAAGTTCCCGCCGGTCCGGTAGCCGAGAAACCCCGACTCTGTCCCATCTTTAAGTTTTACCGTGGGGTATTCTTTTAGTGAAAAAAATAACAATTTGCACTTTGCGCGCTTTTACTAGACTACTTACATCACGTAAATCTCTGAACTATGCTTAAGGCAAAAACAACATGGTGTTTTTAACGAGAAATGACATTTTAAATTTATTTCAAAGAATTTTTATCAGGGATGGCATTTTGGTGATTTTTTTTGATTTTTTTAAAAAAATCAATTGTGGATTTTTTAATTTTTTTAGTTACTTTTTTTCAGATTCGTAACGTCACCCGATATATAATTTGTAACCTGCAAAATATATTGCTGACTTACGAATCCCAAAAAAATCAAAAATATCAAAAAAATCAAAAAAAATAACCACCCATTATTTTTTTTTAAAAAAATCAAAAAAATCACCAAAAGTGCCATCGAGTTATTTTATGTTCTTTATTTTTTTTAACATGGATTAAAATTCTCCTGATTAATAAAATGTTTTTTATTTTCTTGTAGCTGTTATAGTTTTTAGTTAACATGCCTGGCCTCTTCGTGTGATGCTGATCAATGGTCTACAATCCCGAAAGGTTCAGGCAATGTAAACTAGAAAATATAACAGCTACACGAAATAATATCATTTTATTAATCAGGAAGATATTTTACCCGCGGAAATAAAATAATAGATAAAAAAATACACTTTTTAAAAAAATAAAATTGTTAAAATGTAAAAAAATTACAGTTTTTTTGAGAATTCGAAAGATGTTCCTTACTCCGAATGAGCACGCAAAGTGCCAAATGTTTGAATTTTTTTTTAAAACAGTGTACATATTCAACGTAAACAATGATACGATGATAGAGTCGGGGTTTCCTCGCCCTATCCCGGTGGACGACGGGAGACTTCGTCCCCCCTCTGGTCCCGTCGTGCTCGAACCCCCTAAAAGGATATAAAAAGAAAAATAATATTTTCCTCCATCAGAGGAGCAAAAAGTATTTGGCAACTTTTGCTCTCCAGACTAATGCAGGTTTTCAAAGTCAATCAGAGCGTGGACTATTTCAGGTCTATTGATTTTACTAATATTAGATTTATTAAAGTATTTTATTAATAAAAAATAAAATATTTTTTGTTTAAGTGTTCGTCGATAAAATTACATGCCTGATATGAAAAATTTATTTATTTTCACTGTAGATGTTATATGGTTTCTAGTTACATACTGAACTCTTCGATGCTGGCCATATAATATATATTATATATATATAATATATATATATTATATATATATTATATATATAGTACGTAATATATATATATATATATATATAATATATATATATATATATATTATACTATAATATATATATATATATATAAATATATATAATATATATTATATATATTATATATATATATATAATAGTATATATATAGGTATGTATATATAGAGAGAGAGAGAAGAGAGAGAGAGAGCAAAAATATCACATTACTCTTTGTATTCTATTAAAAGTTTTCTTGATAGAAAATTGATTTATGCTTGCTTATATATTTCAATGTTTTTTAATATCTTTGTTTAATAATTTATTACTTATATATATTACATTATTAGATTATTATTTAATTTCTTAGGTTCTTATTAATAATTTTATAAATTTTTACATTTTTTTAATCTTTGATAAATATTATTTGTTCAATATATCCTTATTTATAGAAGTAAATTTGTAATCTTATCTTAAATTTGTGTCCGCATCGGTTTTTTAGAACGGACCTCTCACGTTTTATACATCGATTGAAAATGTCCTTTCAATATCTATACTTGATGGACTGTTATTTTTAACTTTAAATATCTTTATATGTAATGAATTTATTTGCTTCAATAAGACCAATATCCGCAAAAAATTAGTTTTTTTTTTTTTTTTTTTTTTTTTTTTTTTTTTTGGGGGGGGGTGGTTATTTTATTCTGCGAATATTTTTGATGGATGAGAAGTAATATAAGTACAAGGTTTTAAAATAAATATCCTTTGTCTGACTCTATAGTGTATATTAAATCCTAAGTAACATATTTAGAATTGATAAACGGACGATTTTCTTTTGAACATAGAAAAATTTCTATTTATTTATTACTAGGTCATTTCTCATATTTTTTTTAATTTTTTACAGGAAATAACTTTGAGTTGAAGTTGAGTTTGTATTCTTGTAAACACTAGCAAAATGTTGGTCCAACCCAAGTTATTCCAGCATGAGATGTGATTGCGATGCTGAATTCTTGCATTACAAGTCATTGGCGTCATATCATTATTTTATTTATTTGCCAAGTTGATTTAGTAGAATATGTTTATTTAAAACGCAGATTTTCATCAAAAGCATGGAGTGGATATATCAATAGAGTACGTAGTTCAACAATATACTAGAAGTAGATGGACAACAACAAGAAATCAAAAGTTCATGAGAGTTTAATAGGATTATAGGTAGAAGCTATCGAAGTAGAATATGATTATGGGTAGTATAAGTACAGAATTCATCATTGTTGCTCAATCAAGCTTTAGTTTTGTTAACCAGTTTATCTTAAGCAAACGAAATATTTGTCATTAGAAAACTTTGTATAAATCTTACACTTTCAAACAAAATTTATAGTGGTAATATTAGCAAGGGTTTGCAATGCAATGTAACGTAGAAGTTTCATTTTAATCAGCCTTGTTGGGTTAGGATGGAAATGGTATAGGGTTTGTAAGATATAGTTACAATTTGTCTTAAAGAAGTACAGTAAATCTGAGAGAGTGAGATAAAAACTTAGAAAAAGAGTCTTAGGTAAGTCTTGTAGAAAAACAAATCTACTCAGAATTAAAAAATGTAAAAAAAGAAAAAAACACATACAATTCTTGTAATGGATGGTCTGCAGGCATAGTGTGTCTCAATTTAAGCAAACAGTAAATTATATTATTAGCTTATTTCTTTCTTATTGTTCTATAGAATTTGGAGGAAAGTCGAAAATTTCAACACAACTAAAATAATGAATAATAAAAAATATTGTATAATATCTTATGTCAATAATTGGTAAAAATAATATAGCCACATTTTAAATGTCACCATGGCATTGCTAAATAATTATTTTAAAATAAATTTTTAACTTTTTAGATGTTGAATAAAAATCCATTTCATTTTTTCAATATCCTGGTTGGTAACCAGCCATCATGTTAATATTCTATATTTCTATATTTCAGAGAATTTTAAACTAATATTTTGTCAATATCTTTTAGCATTAATTTATTATACACAACTATTTTTTTTAGAAAGATATAACACGCATTTATCTAATTGAGTTAGAATATGCAACCATCATATAAAGATCGAAAAACACTACAGCCATTCACATATTACATGGATGTATTAATAGTAGGTCATATTTTTATTTTCGTGGAACATGGATAGTGAGAAATTATATCATTTACAACCATGCATACAGCGTGTAAACAGTCGTAAAAAGTAGTGGAACATCTGCATGTAAATATATATTTATCAAAGCAATGTATTTTACATGTATAATCATACCAAATATTGTTGAAACGAGGCTTTTGTGTTAAAGGAACTATATAAACACATATACATATATTAATTCACACATAAATGCATATAAAAATAGTCAGATTTATGGAGGAACATTGTAAAATCTCAGTCTTATATATATATATATATATATATATATATATATATATATCATATATATATATAATATATCAATATATATAATATATATTATATATATATGTATATTATATATATATCTATAATCGATATAGTATATAATATATATATATATTTTATAATATATAGTATATATATTATTAATATAATATATAAGTGATATATATATTATAATATATATATATTATAATATATATACTATGAACATCTATTAATATATATATATAATATATATATATAATATTATATCATATATATATAATATATATATATATATATATATACTAATATAATATATATATATATTATATAACTCCATCATGAGAAGAATAACTAACTAACTGGGGAATCGGCCTCTGCGCCTATAAGCAAAGAGAATTATTATACACGGGAGTGTATAATGTAGTTATGGTCATATGAAGGATTGAATGATGGTCGGTTGGTTAAGAGGATTATAGTGGTGAGGTGTTTATGAGAGCTTGATCAGGTAGGAGACCGAAATAAAAAGTGGATTTGAGTCAGTAAAGGATGTCTGAAGGAACAGGAATGTGAGGTTATGGTGACGGGAGAATAATATAGGGATGATGGCGGGTTTTTTCAAAGTTGCGTTTTTGTGGCCTGGACTAAAGGGCTGAACCCTTACTTTAGATAGAGTATTTTTCATGTGGAGTCTGTCGTGGTGTTGTTGAACTAAACTAAACTTATGGGTAGAAAGGATAGTATGGGGGTTGAAGGTGGCTTTCTTTCGACTTACGTCATGATTCTCTTTTATCATTCTGTTGAGGATGTAGGTTGTGTACCTCACTCCCCATACTGGGAAAAGGAGGAAATATATATATATATATAATTTATATATGATATTATAATATATTGTATATAGTATATAGTATTATATATATTAATATATATAATATATATATATATATATATATATATATATTATATAGTATATATAAGTATAATATATATATATATTTTTAGGAGAATTAACTGCCTGGCAAACTACGCCTTTGGAATCCTACCTCTCTTCTCTCTCTCTCTCATCTCTCTCTCTCTCTCTCTCTTCTCTCTCTCTCGTCTTCTCATCTTCTCTCTCTCTCTCTCTCTCTCTCTCTCTCTCTCTCCACTCTCTCTCTCTACTGATTAATAGTATATACATATATATATATTATATATAATATATATATATATTATATATATATAGATATATATATAATATTATATAAATATAATCAAATTTACTTTTTATCTTCTTTCGCTTTCTGTTTTTGCTATACACAGCGGACTTGTAAGAGGTTTCGCCTATTGGCTTCCAGAGGTTTTACTTTTACACCCTACTCTTTCTTAATTTAATAATGACATTCATAGGCTATTACTATTCAACTGTGTGATAATTACTTTACAATGAATTGCTTTTTTTTTTTACTGTTTTATCTTGGTAGAAAATAAAAGTCACCATGAAGGTGACCTTCGAGTGTTCATAACTGGAACATACAATGCTTTAAATGCACAGTTGTTTCACCTTCCCCATGACACAATCTATCAGACATTATAACATCCTTGAAAATACTCAACTCAAACTTTTCATCGCTCTCTAGAATCTATATTATCAGATTTTTCTGTTTTTACTAATTTTTTTATAACATTATTTCTATCTAAAGAGGCTTCCAAGAGGGGCTCTGAAACGCCACTTCAGGTTTGTAACACCACACTAGTTGCTTGTCCAGAGTGAGTACTTTGTACATCTCTGCTAATATAATGCTTCACACACATATACAAGCACTTATCATTAGAGGCATTCTGGTATGTTTCGTTTCATTCCAAAAGTAAATCCATCTTATTTTAGCTAATTCCCATGACATCCACCAATGATCCATTTCCAAGATCCCCTAGTCTTGCTTATTGGCGTTATACTGTATATAAGTATCCGTGTTAAGACTGCATCCCTGATGTGAAAGAGAGGCCATACTTGAACTAAAAATTAGTTGAATATATAGTGGGGGAAAGTATATATTTACAAGAAAATTCTGCTATTCTATTACTTTGTTGCGAAAGATCGCTCGTAGGTTGGGTAAGAATGTTGTGAATTGTGCCGGGCACTTCTGAACTTTTCTGCTTTTTAAATTAAAAGTTTAGGAAAGTTTTCTATGCAGAACTAGAGTTACGCTTAGGTGAGTTTACCTTTGATTTATTGCCCCAATCGGCATACTTTCTATCTACTTCATTGGCTACTATAGAGAGCTGATGCATACCAATTTTTAGAAAAATGTGTTGAGATCGAAATTTTTTAATTATGGGTTTTAACTTTCAAAATTATTAATCAATTAAAAGATATCTACCTATATTATATTGATGTAATATTATTAATTATAGTATATATATAGTTATTTATAGATAGTATTTGATATGTATATAATAAAACATTTAAATAATTGTAATATAAATCAATTAATATTTCATCACATATTTATATAGAGGTATAGTAGGTGAGTGCATATTAGTATTAATTATATATATGCTAATTATCTGAGATTTGATTTTGTAGATGATGTTAAGTGAAGTTTGAAGATTTTTTGAGGGAAGAGGTTATAGAGAAGCTAAGTCTTAATGATGAAAGAAATGTTTGGATTGTTTAATGTGTAGTCAGGACAATTGAGTAATAGGTGAGGGAGTGCTGATGGTCACGGTGGATGGTACGCTGTATTTAGAAATAGAATATTATTTTATTCTTTAAGTGAAACTTTAGATTTAATGTAGGTTTGTTTAAATGGCTTGGCATAGAGATATTTCTTGAAAGTATTTGAAACATGAATTTATTTCATTTAATGTGGCGTTAGCAAAAGTTAGAGAACAAATACGTGAGGTGATAAAGGCTGTAGGAGGGCAGGAGAGGCGGACTATGCAAGCATGCCAAACTTCGATTTGAAATCATGGTGAGCCATGGGGAGGCATTTCAAAATATATATATATAGTACCATAATGTGATAGATAATGAATAAGTAGTTTGAGAAGGAGTGATTATTTACCTATAATACTCTATACTAGGTTAATAAGGAGGATTAATAGTTATAGATTAGACTTATATTCCCTAAGGATGGAATAGGGCATTATTCCAAGAATAATTATAGTAGTATTACTATTTATTGAGATGGTATTAGAAATAATAAATATTAACCAATTTAGTGAGAAAAACTCCTATCTACACTATAATTAATACAATAAATATTAATATATATTATATATTATATTAATTAATTATTAATTAATATATTATATATTATATATATATAGTTATATATTAATATATATTAATATAATATATATACATAATTTTATTAATCAAATATTTAGATCTTGTATTTCATTTATTATTATTACATATTTAGTGATTATGATATTAATTATTATATACGATAATTAATTAATACAGAAACAACTGATTACACCACGCAATTATCATCCTATGGTTAATCAATCATAAGAAATTCAGATTATATTACTCCATCAATTCTATCATCAAAGCTTTTAAATATAAATTATAATAAATTCTAATTATAATATAAGAAGCAACAGATGCCAATTTGAATATTAACTATGATATATATATTAATTATTTATACGGGCAAATTTATCTAGGTATAGTAATTAGTATTATCAATATATTCATGGAACTATTTGGAATAAAATATATATTCGATATTAATAAATTGGAATACATATGTTAATAATTATTAAATTTAGTAAAAGCTTAAAATTTATTCATAAATAAATTAAATGTAATTAACTTTATATAAAATATATTAAAGAAAAAATTATAATAAGTTAATAATTTATATATGATATATATTATATAAACTCTCTACCTCTTCTCTCTCATCTCTCTCTCTCTCTCCTCTCTCTCTCATCTCTCTCTCTCTCTCATCTCTCTCTCTCTATCATGTCTCTCTCTCTCTCTCTCTCTCTATCACTTCATCTCTTACTTCTCTCTCCCTCTCTCTCATCATCATATAAATATTATATTTAATATATAAGTATAATTATATATATATTAATATTTATACTATTATATATACTAACTATATATATATATATTATATATATATTTATATTATTATATTAATATAATATATTCTAATATATTAATACTATATATATACTAATATAGATATATATTAATCATATATATTAGTATATATATATAAATATTATATATATATATTATAATAATATATAATATACTATAGTATAGTATATATTAAATATAATATATATATATAAATATTATAATTATTTATATATATATATATTAGATATTATAATTATATTAATATATATAGATATATATATTTATTATTAACTATTATATAATATATTTTAATTAATATTAAGTTTATTAATAATAATTATAAATATTTTATATTTATAATTAATATATATATATTATATATATATTTATAATTATTATTATATATATATATATATATATTAATATAATATATATATATTTAATATAATTATATAATATATATAATATTATATTAATATATAATATAATTTATATTTTATATTATATATAGTATATATATATATATAAATATTATTTATATATATATGATATTATAATATATTAATATATATAATATTAATATTTATTAAGTAATTATATATATTATTATTAATATTTAATATATATATGATATAATTTAATATATTATTTATATTATATAATATATATATATATATAAATTTATATTAATATAGTATATTATATATATATATATATTCAAATTATATATATATAAATATTAGATATATATATATATTATATATATATATACTAGGTATATAGTATATTGTATATATTATATATTATATATATTATAATATATATATATAATATATATTATATAATATATATATAATATATTATTAATTGTTTTTTTAATTAATTTTTATTTTAAAAACAACAACAGCTCCTACCATGTTTGTATTCACATAATTTACTCACCGAAAGTTGGGACCTGTTCCTTCGGATGATTCGAAGAGATTAGACATTATACAGATATAAGAATTTACTCGAGTGAACCCAGAAGAAGAATGAGTAACAGGATGAGTTGAAGGATTTTAAGATGAAGGCTTCTAAAGGTGGAATAAAAACAGAGCCTCACAATTAGTAACACAAAAACCATGAATGAAAATCCCCTGCTTATACCCTGTGACGCATGAACAACCCAGTGTTCTTTGCCAAAGCGGGACCTATAATATTGCCTAGTGCTTCCGCTGCAAAGTATCGGATTTGCTATGACCCAATTGATTCTTATCAAAAATACAATCGTTCATCTGGAAGCGATAGAGATAAGTGACCGTGTCTTAAGTATCCAAAATAGCTATTAATATTGTTTTAAATGTCTTAAAGTTTTATTATTGTAACCTGTGCTTATTACAAATGTGATTTTTCCCTTATTCATTTTTATCTCTATTTATCTCTTTATCTCACTCAAATACCTTAAAATATATAATATTTCCTAATGAAGGAAGAGAAATCCCTAGCCTCCTAGTGCCACGCTTCATCTCCGTTAGTGAGATAAGGTCACCTTACTCAAGACTGACATCTGAAATACAAATAAAAATTAAAATTATCCTATAATTAACATTCATAAATGTAAGAATACAAATAAGAAAGTTAAGTGTATATGTTAATAAGAGAGAGCAATATACTATAGATATAAATATATTATGATATATAATATCATATTATTATATAGTAATAGATATTTGTATGTTTAAGAAGATCAGTGAATATAAGTTATATGATATATAAAAAAATACTACTAGGATAAAAGATCATGATTCCTAGTAGCTAAAAAAATCATTAAACGTTATGATTGATGTTGGAAGTGTCTAGGTGATTATAGAATATATATATATATAGTGATTATATATATCTGTTATTATATTATATAATATATATATTATATATTGTAGGTGATACGAACTATAGTAGTACTCTAAATATTATTGGCCTATATAAATTGAGATGAAGTCTTATCTATATAGTGTACAATATTATAGTCTGAGGACTTTGATAATGTTATAATATTATATTAATGTTAGTCGGCCATAATATCGCGGCCCAACGGAGGCGCTTGCTTATAGTAGATGTCTGTAGTATAGGCCACGTCTCATTCGTCTGTAAATGGGAAGGGTGAGCAAGCGCGCACACCACCCCTCCACGTGTATGATTTTATATGCTCGCCTTATTATGATTAGTGTTCATTGCGTGCCTGCGTTAATTTGGAGTTTCCGATTAGCTTTCCCATCGATCTACTTTACCGTCCAGCTAACTATCATTAGTATCCATAATACAAAGAATCGATACCCTATAATACCTGTGATAGAGAGTATATCCAAGTACATGAGGATAATAAATCATAGTTAGTATATGAGCGCCCTTATTATCCTCCAGGTAAATATTATGAAAGATTTATTAATTATATAATTAATATATAATTATATATGTTAATATATATATTATATATGGAAAAAAATCAGATACAATAAGAAACAAAATAAAGTTGGAG
>JABUQX010101564.1:27500-30000 GCA_015478945.1 Trachelipus rathkii
CTCTCTCTCTCTCTCTCTCTGTAATGCCTTTATCACGCACTAAATATATATATATATATATATATATAGAAAGAGAGTATATATATATATATATATATATATATATATATATATATGAAGAAGATATATATATATATATATATATATATATATATATATATATAACCTATAAATATAAAAAAAAAATATAGCACCCTTTCTACCCGTTTTTATGTATAGCCTTACAAATGTGACCAGGATTTTTGCCTTCTCTCTCTCTCAATTTCAGTAATGCCTTTATCACGCCCCCAAATATACAAAATTAAGTAATTATTAATTTTATTACTACAGGTTATATATATATATATATATATATATATATATATATATATATATATATATATATATATATAAGTTATTATATATATATATATATATATATATATATATATATATATATATATATATATATATATATATATATATATATATGTATCGACTCTCAAGGCTTTATTTAGGGAACCTGCCCGTTTCACTGATACAAAGCATATAGCTAGTACAAAAATAAAATAATTAGGGCTGCGAGACTGCATACATTACGCGACAATCTACATTCTAAAAGGTTAAAGATGAATGGGAAACCATCTCTCAAATAAATAATAATAATAATAATGCTAATAATAATAATACAACAATAATAATAACAATAATAATAATAATAATAATAATAATAATACACATAATAATAATAATAATAATAATAATAATAATAATAATAATAAATTTGCAAAATTGGTATTGTCGGCTTGAAAACTACAGCCCTATCAAGGCAACAGTATTACTAAGCAAATCTTAATTGTAGTAAACAAACCTTAGAAAATTTTCAGTTATCACCTAATTATAAGGAAGAGAGGGGGGTGGGTAATGTGAAAGGAAGAGTTGCAGCAGCCATAAATAACACTGGCATGGGAAATATTTCACCTTGTGAGAAAGTATAGAAGAGTCTGATCTCTTGTAAGTATGTCTCTTTTACTAGGGGAGAAGAAAAAAATAATTACACTTGCGGAACTATCTACACCTAGACCATTTACTAATTGCACCTTCAACATGAGTTTCCCTACAGAAGCCACATGATTTAAAATATGATCAAATACGTTTGAAAAGTACTTCCTCTCTCTCTCTCACTCTCTCTCTCTCCTCTCTCTCTCTCTCTCTCTCTCTCTCTCTCTTACAAAGAGATTTTGAAATGGGTGCGGCATAGAGAGTTAATAAATAATAATAATAATAATAATAATAATAATAATAATAATAATAATAATAATAATAATAATAATAATAATAATAATAATAATAATAATAATAATAATAATAATAATAATAATAATAATAATAATAATAATAATAATAAGAAGAAGAAGAAGAAGAAGAAGAAGAAGAAGAAGAAGAAGGAGAAGAAGAGGAAGAAATCACATAAGGAGGAGAAGAAGAAGAATGGAAAAATGAATCGAAAAAAGTTCAAAGTTAAAACACTTTCATAGCTTTTTGGGGTGATAGTTGCTTTCATGTTGTTCTTTTTGTCTTGTTGTCGTGGCTGTGATTTGTTGTTGTTGCTGTTGTTGTTGTTGCTGTTGTCGTTGTTGTTGTTGCCGCTGTTGTTGTTGTTAATGCCTTTGTGACTGTTGCTGTTTTTGCTGTGGATTTTGTGATGATGAAGAAGAAGAAGAAAAAAAATGAAGAAGAAGAAGAATGGAAAAATGGATCGAAAACAGAGTTAAAACACTTTCATAGCTTTTTGGGGGTGATAGTTGCTTTCATGTTGTTCTGTTTGTCTTGTTGTCGTGGCTGTGATTGTTGTTGTTGTTGCTGATGTTGTTGTTGCTGTTGTTGTTGTTGTTGCTGCTGTTGTTGTTAAATATATCATACGTTCACTGATGTAGTTGTAGATTTGCGATTATGAAGAAGAAGAAAAAAAAAAAAAAAAAAAAAAAGAAAAAAAAAATAAAAAAAATATATATATATATATATATATATATATATATATATATATATATATATATATATATATATATATATATATATATATCTTTATATATATCTATATATATATATATATATATATAAATCGCCGCATATGTATAATATATATATAAATGTAATATTTAGTTAAAATCGTGGTTATCGCAGTCTCACATTTTAAAGAAAGTCTGATTATAAAGAATGGAGAAATCAATTGTGTTCTGTTTAAAGGTAAACTGCCCAAGATGGCTAATAATAAAATGCAGATGTGCTGTAGCGTAATTTATGATTAAGCATATATATATATATATATATATTTTTTTTATATATAGCATCTCTAATATATATATATATATATATATATATATATATATATATATATATATATATATATATATATATATATATATATATATATATATATATATATATATATATATATATATATATATATATATATATATATACTCTTTCATATCTTCAAAACTATAAATACATTTAGAGA
>JABUQX010101564.1:37500-43338 GCA_015478945.1 Trachelipus rathkii
CCATATACAAATTGAATAACCAAGGAGACATAACACACCCCTGTCTCACTCCGCTATTAATCCTAAACCAATCACCATTGACACCATTTATTCTTACACACGCTTCACTATCGTCATACATACTTTGACCCATTCAGAAGCCTACCACCAACACCATATATCACTAACACCTGTCAAAAGCTTCCCTATTAACTCTATCATACGCCTGTTGCAAATCCATAAAACCTAAATACAATTTATTCTTCTTCTCCCTCATTTTCTCAATCATTTGTTTCAATGTAAAGATTTGATCCACACATCCTCTACCACTCCTAAACGCACCTTGTTCTTCACCAATCAGCCCTTCAGTCACTCGACGCACTCTTTCGACCAAAATACCAGCATATACCTTCCCTACAACACTCAATAAACTAATTCCTCTATAATTTCTAGTTCCCCTTATTCCCCTTACCCTTATATAAGGGTACTATTACCGCTCTCCTCCAATCCCTTGGAACTATACCCTCTATAAAAGCTTTATTACACAACTTCCAAATCTAATCAATCACCATCTCGCCTCCGTTCTTGATCATTTCACCAGTAATTTATCTATACCTGCAGATTAACGATTCTTCTTCATCTTTTTCACACTACCCATTACCTCCTCCCTACTAATAACCTCATCCCCAAAATACTTATTCCTTCTTGCACCATCAAACCCACACACATTCACTATCACCTCTTCATTACTGCTTATGCAGATTTTCGAAGTGTTCTTTCCACACTCCTCTCACTCCATTTCATCAGTTGCAAAAGGTCATCCCGTCTATTATTCAAGTAGATTCCCCTTATTCTTTGCTTCCCTTCTCTATTCATCCCTGTCTGTCTCTGTTCACATTTAATTCTTGTTTTCTCCTACGTATACACCTTTTAGTATTTCTTTTTTCTCCTTATATACTTCCAAGCATCTTTCTTTTTAGCTTTTACTACTTGCTCTGTAGTACCTACACCCACTCTTTTTTACCTTTAACCGCTTTCATCACCTCTTCATTCCACCATTCACTGTTGAGACATTCGTACTTCCTACTTTAGCACATCCACACTTCCTTGCATTACTAACAATTGCTTCCTTCATTTGCCCCCAGATTTGTTCAGTATCAACTTGTTCACATTCAACTGTTTTACTAGCGAGCGCTCTTACATACTTATCCTTATTGTCTTGCTCATTTAACTTCTCACTCTTAATTTTACCTACTTCCTTCCGTATCCCCTTCCTCCCTCCAAGCCCCCACTAACTTAATTTTACATAGAACAACATAATGATCCGATAATCCCATTCCTAAACCCCTAACTGATTTAACATCCAACACATACTTCAACATCTCCTTCTTCACCAACACAAAATCAATCATACTTTTCACTTCGATACCCTCTCTACCTACACCAACTCTAGCATACTTATGGATACTCTCTAGTGTTTAAAGAAAGTATTACTTCCACACATACATACCTCTCTCTTCACAGAAATCAACTACCTCCTTACATTCTCATTTTTTCCCGCCACCCCAAAACCACCACCTGTTATACCATCCCTTTTGATCACCTATCCAACCATTCAGGTCCCCTAACACTATCATCTGAAGCCCCTACTCACCCCATCCAGAACATCATTCAGATTATCCCAAAAATCGTACTCTCTTCAACGTTTCCCTCAGATGGAATTGCCATACGTCACAAACCACATACCTTGACCTTTTCAAAAACTTAAATTTAACTATTAGAATTCTAGGACCTACACACTAAAGTTTACCATAGCTTGCACCACAGGTCCTCATCAAAATTGCACCTCCTTCTCTTCCTCTCTCATTCATTTCCACACCAGTACACACATTTCACACCACCACTCATTTTCGTTTCCTTTCATTTTTGTTTTAGTCATAGTAAGTAAATAAATTTACCCTTCCTAAATAAATCTATCACCTCTCCTCTTCTCCTCAACAACATTTATTCCTCTGACATTCCATGTACCCATACGATTCATACAATTTCGCCGAAAGATAGAAGGTCGCTATATATATATATATATATATATATATTACACAGATATACATATATATATATATATATATATATATATATATATATATATATATAGTATATATATATATTATTATTATATATATATATAATTTAATCATTCTTATATATGTTACATTAGTCATTGAAATGGTTTTCATTCCCTTTGAAATGCATTTGATTTCTGACTAGTATTTTACATTTTTAAACAAAGATATGAAATATCTTAATAGTTTGCCATATAATAAATTATTATGCAATGAATATCATAAAATAAAACAAAGTTCTTTGTAAACGTTATGGTTTAAATATATATAATACTATATAATAATAATACCATTATTGTAATTTTAAATCTTTGGAAAAATTTCACAAACAATGTCGTTCAACCACAAATCTTGTTCATTCTGCATGCAAAGAATGATTACTTATTTATCTAACAGTTATAACAAAGTTTTATACTTTTATTTTTATCTTAGTCTGTTGTCCTTTGGTGTTTCTTCTTCTTACACAAATAAAATAATCATATTCGCTTGTTTTACAAAACATTCGAACGATACACATGATTTCTTACAAACGATTTTTACATAGCCTTACTACTTAACAATGTAGATTACAAACAATTTATCAACTGTGCCAGGATAGTATTAACGCGAATTAGATATTTGCCAATTTTACTGATTGAAACACATGCCGTTATCTGTAAGAAAACACATTTTTTCGTAAGAACGTGCATAAATTCCTGAGTACGCACCTGCCGACGCCGAAAGCATGTTGATGAGATTATTCAGATTTTAAGCTTATTTGATAACGAAAGCAAACTTGAGCATTTCTTACGTTTCGTAAAGCGCAAATGCAAAAACGAAAACGGCTTTACTATTATTCTTCAGATATTATTAATTAATTTACCTTATTTTATTTATGTTAATTTCACAATTTTCGTGACGAATTCTTGTTAATAGCTACTTATTTCAGACCGCTTCATTTCTTAAATTTAATATTTAAAATTATAAATCAACTAATTATTATTATTATTATTATTATTATTATTATTATTATTATTATTATTATTATTATTATTATTATTATTATTATTATTATTATTATTATTATTATTATTATTATTATTTAATAGTTATTCGATATCATTACATTATTATTATTATTGTCCAGTACATATTGATATGATACAATCATCAACATTATTATTATGATGGTTTATTAGATCGAGATTATTAAAAAATTATACTGTTGATATAAGAAAAATATTTAAATAATTTCTTAAAATAAGAAACAAAAACAAAAGAATAATCAGACAAAAATATTGAACTATTAAATATTTGAAATTCAATATAGAAAAAACAAATAGTTATCTATAAATTTGACACTGTGTTAAATTTTTGAAAACTATTATAGAATTAATATATGAACATTTATTTTTTTTAAAGCATAACACTCTGTTAGTAATTAAAAAATAATTAATATATAGTTAGACGAAAGACTATGGCAGGTACTGTAGGTCAAATTCTATTTCAATAAAGACGTTATTTATGGGTGAAAACCCTAAGTAAAAAAAGTATATATATATATATATATATATATATATATATATATATATATATATATATATATATATATATATATATATATATATATATATATATATATATATATATATATATTTTTATTTATATAAGTATATATATATATATATATATATATATATATATATATATATATATATATATAGTCTTTTTTCTAACTATATAGCAGTAATTTTTTTTTTAACACTATCATGCTTTAAAAAATTTAAATGTTTATCAAAGAATTCTATAATAGTTTTCAAAATTAAACTATTTTAAAAATTTAACACAGTTTTCAAAATTTATAGATAACTATTTTTTTTTCTAAATTGAATTTCATACAAATTAATATTTAAATATTTTTTTGTCTATTATCTTTTTGTTTTTGTTTCTTATTTTTTAAGAAATGATTTAAAAATATTTATTTAAAAAATTATCATCGATTTAATTTTTGTAATGATATCGAATCTCTATTTCTAAACAATAATAATAATAATAATAATAATAATAATAATAATAATAATAATAATAATAATAATACACACACACACACACAAACAATAATAATAATAATAATAATAATAATAATAATAATAATAATAATAATAATAATAATAATAATAATAATAATAATAATAATAATAATAATAATAATAATTATTGATTTATAATTTAAATATTAAATATAAGAAAGAAGCCTAAATTAATAAATATTAAGGCAAAGTTAGTCGCAAGGTGTGCACGAAAATTGTGAAATTATCATAAATAAAATAAGATAAATTAATTAATATCTGAAGAATAACAGTAAAGCCGTTTTCGTTTTTGCATTTGCGCTTTACGAAACGTAAGAAATGCTCAAGTTTGCTTTCGTTTATGTCAAACTAAGCTTAAAATCGAGAAAAATGCTCACCAAACGTAAGGAATTTCCTTAATTCGGTAAGGTTGCTATTTTCCAGGCTTGCCGAATTTATGCACGTTCTTACGAAAAAATGTAAACAAACAAGATGGCGGCGTGGTAGGTCCGTTTGGCTTGATGAATGTTTCAATCAATAAAATTAGCTTTAAATCTAATTCCTTCCAAATCGATTAACTCCATCACAATAGTTGATAAATTATTTGTAATATAAACCATTTGTTATTTTTTTATTTCTGCTTTTTTCCAAAACCACGTGGTCCATCACAACAGCTGATTTCAAATGTTTGTAAACAAGCGTTCGTTTATGCACGAAATTCGTACTAAAACTGGGTGAGCATTTCTTATCGAGCGTAAGCACAAATGACAAAAACGATAACGATCAAAATAAAAATAAAAATTATAAAACTTTGTTATGAAAACGGTAAGATTAAAATAATTTAAATTGCGTTTTAACGATTTAACGTAAAATGAAACCAATATATTTCCAATGAATTTCAGGACAGCCATTTTGAAATTTTTCAAAATTTTAAAATTACAATAATTGTTATTATTATATAGTATTATATAATATTTAAACCATATTAAGCGTTTTTTAAAAATTTTGTTTTATTTTATGATATTCATTACATAATTTATTGTATGTAAACCATTAAGATATTTCCTTAATAGCGATTTAGAAATGTAAAATTATTCGTCAGAATCACATATGTGATTTAAAAATAGAGTTGGCCATTTCTATAAAAAAGTAACGTATAACAATAACAGTTAAATTATATATATATATATATATATATATATATATATATATATATATATATATATTATATATATATATATATATATATATATATATATATATATATATATATATATATATATATATATATATATATATATATATATATAGGTCTAGTAGCTTATATATATAAATATATATATATATATATATATATATATATATATATATATATATATATATATATATATATATATATATATATATATATATATATATATATATATATATATATTTATATATATATATATATATATATATATATATATATATATATATATATATATAGTATATATATATATATATATATATATATATATATTTATATATATATATATATATATATATATATATATATATATATATGTATATATATATATATATATATATATATATATATATATATATTGAAGTTCTGATGGTAGTTGCTTTCAGAAACTTCTTGCAGAAGGTTAACAACCAGGTTTCATAAACAAGAGCAAGTTGGA
>JABUQX010101565.1:0-13381 GCA_015478945.1 Trachelipus rathkii
ATTTATAATATATTTATTTTTTTTGATTATTTATAGTATTATAAATTTTTACATTTTTTGTTATAATAATTTTTATTTTTTGTTATTATTGTCTTATCTTATTGTTATACTCTTATACGTTGATATTATTTATATATTTTATGTAAATTTCATTGGAAATTTATTTTTAATACGTTATTGAAAGTTTACTAAGTTTATTTTTATATGTAAGTCGCTTTTATATTTGAAATTGTAAAAATTTTCCATTGCGAAATTATTTTCTGAATTTCCGAATATATTAACCACGTTATCGTAACAAGATGGTTAGTATAAATTTTCGATCTTCGGAAAGTTGGACAGAGATGAAAAAAACCTCTAGTCAAATTCGAAAACTTAATGAACAATAAATGAACAACAAGATTCGTTCCGATAACGATAACAATAACAGCATACTACCAAGACCTTCTATAATTAGTACTACGAAAGCAATAATAATAATAATAATAATAATAATAATAATAATAATAATAATAATAATAATAATAATAATAATAATAATAATAATAATAATAATAATAATAATAATAATAATAATAATAATAATAATAATAATAATAATAACTAGAAAGCAGTATACTAGCTACACTAAAATAAATGATGATAATAATAATAATAAAATAATAATAATAAATAATAATAATAAATGTAAAAATAATTAATAAAATAATAATAAAATAAAATAATAATATAAGTAATAATAACAAATAATAAATAATAATAATAATAATAATAATAATAATAATAATAATTAATAATAATAATTATAATAATAATAATAATAATAATAATAATAATAATAATAATAATAATCTTCGTTGAAGCCACAAAAGTGTTTCAGTGAGAAGATGAATTCCGATAAATTTTACTTTGGATTCTTATTGGGTTTTGTTTCTAATACAGAAAACAAATTATCCAATGGAGAAACCAAGGAAGCAAATGTTTACCTTTGGACACTATTTATTACTAATTAGACAGGGGTGAAGCCTCTGTCTGGGGATTTCTAATATTTGCTCTACCACCAGGACTTAAACTAGGTCTACCATTACCCCACTAAATTACAATTTATCACGATGCACGGGAAATTTGCGCTGTGAAAGTTTTACACAATTATGTGTGAAAACTCGCTAACTTTGAACATTATTTTTATATTGTACACAAGAAAATATAGATAATATGATAATATTATATATGTTATGAATCATTCCATTAATGCATTTAAAACCATAAAATATATGATTTATGCTTCATAAATATTTAATTTGAATATTTTAAATAAATACAATCGAAAATTTGCATTTTTTATTTTGTCTCATTTATGAGGCAAATTCTGAGACCACGTGATCAGTTATTAAGACGATTTTTTAATATTTTTAAATAAATATTTATAATTTTATATATTTATTTTAATAAATATATATATAAAGAGTAATTTTCATTTACAATATTTAAGGGAGGAATGTTACAAATATATTTTTATGATAAGAACCGATTCCGGGACGATTCCTGAAGATCCAAATTTCATTTATGAAATATTGACAAATATTTAGATTTTGATTTTTAGTTATTACTTCTAACTTTCTATTTTCTATGCTAGTTACAATCTATATATAAATTTTAATATTAATAAAAAATGGTTTTCATTTTTTATTGACGACGAGGCAGTAATTTCTGACCTACTTATTTTGATTGAAATTTCTAATTTCAACCATGACGAGATTTTTTCTCTATAAAACATTTATCATGATGAATTTCATTTTTTCTATTTCTACGTTTTTATTTATATTTCTTTAACTTTTTATTTTTATTATTCTTATTGTTTATCCGAATCTTTGAGTTTGAATTTTACTAATTATTCCTTTTTTATTAAAATTTTCCCAAATCTTTTATTTTCCCAATTTTTCCCTTTAGCGTTTTGCTTACTTTTTTGTATGTGAATTTATTGTTTGTATGTATAAAAAAAAAATAAACAAAAAATCAGTATACATCACGTTGGGTACAAAAGTGTTTGTAAATATCATACTTTTAAGCTTTCACCGAAGAGAAAGAGAGAGAATAAAAGATAGATAAAAAACTCGAAGATTTCTCCACCTACAAATAAAACTGGACCCTAAATTTAGACGAAGAAAAAAGGGTGGTTTGAAAGGTGTTTTGCGCAGATATGTGGTTTGGTAATGGAAACCAAACACCACATAACCGTAGGCGAAACAGATCAATTCAAACTTTGCGGACTGTTCTAACAGAAGTACTTTAACATTATATAGCAACTCGTGGTTCCACGATCAAAAATTGAATTATTCCAAATAGAACAACTCAATCAGAAGAGACTGATTTGCTATACAATGCCAAAACACTTATCAAAAATTAATATATGTAACGAATCAAAAAACTATTGCCTTTTTTGCTAACATCTGCAAGGAGAGAAGGGTTGGTCAGATGACCGTTAGTGGGGATCCCTAAGTTGTCCAGAAAGGCGTGCAATGGCTGAGGATATTAAACAAACATTTCCTGAGATTAACCATAAACGGAATGAAAAGTTTCCAATATTAGCCGCTGTTTAATTTATAAAAAAAAGATTCAACAGCCCTGACTTAAATGTCGGTAAGACGCCTCCAAAAATGGCGCGGAACCTCTAAAAATGATGGGGGAAGCTCATTAGAGGAACAAGCTTCATCATAAAATATTTTACTACTTTAACTGCATTATAAATGATCTTGTAGAAAATCTGATTCGACTCGGGATACAAATTAAGGACAGAATCGATCGCAAGTGCAGTAATTAAGATATGAATGCTTCTCGGTCGCTCTTGCTTCTTTTATAGTCCACGAGAAAGAACGCCGAGGGGTTGACGAAAAGTAATTAATTAAATAAACCTCAATTTTAATTATTAACGTTTAAACAACAAATTTATTATCAAAAGATAGCAAATTTAAAACTATATACTAAATAAATAAATTTGTTGAATAAAGTGATATGAATTTGTTATAAAAATTATTGAAAGTTTCAATGGCAGTCTTTGGCAACTTCTGATCACATGCTGTCAACTGGATATTTTTCTTCCGTAGAAATTACATAATAATTGTAATTTTTTAATTAAAAATGATTATCAATTTTAACAGTAACCACCAGATTCTGTATGTTTTTCTGATTAATTTGATGTAAATTTTATTTTTCTAGGACGATTTTGAGCTAAGATACATTGAATTTTTAATGTAAAAATTTGAAAGGTCACCTAGGGTCAAAACTTGACCTTTCGATTAAAGGAGGTCAATGACACTTATGTAAATGAAAGATTAGAGTGTTAAGACCAACTTGAAATATCAACCACCTCCGATATCCCTGGAACACCTGGGCAACGAAGAGGGAGAAGGAACACCTTCAAATTATGATAATTTTCAATTTAAAAGCCTATCTTTGTAAGCGGACTATTATGTTTGTAATTACGAAACTACAACTTTAATCAATGTCAGACTTTGTCAAAATATAGTCCTATATCTTTAATATAATTAAGGGAAGTTTGAAATTTCAAAACACTGTCAAAAGGAATTTAAATGTAAACCGGTTTTTTGTATCCGTTTCACCTTTCTCAATTTTAGAAAGAGGAGGTTATTTATATATATATATACTTATACATATACATATATATACATACATATATATATACATATACATACACATATATATATATATATATATATATATATATATATATATATATATATATATATATATATATATATATATATATATATATATATATATATATATATATATATATACTTATATATATATATATATATATATATAATATATATTATATATATATATTACTTTATATATATATATATATATTATATATATATATATATATATATTGAAATATATAATCTTTTTGGCTGAAAATTGGTATGATAATAGTTTTTGACATGAATAAGAAGAATCCGGTGAGAAAATTGACAAAAATGACAGGGGGGGGCTCCAGCCCCTAACTCCATTTTTAGGGGTTACAGGTAACCCAGGGGTCCCAAACTTGGAACTTTAACTATTTATTATTAAATGAATTAAGTATTGTGAATTTCAAGGGCGTAGCCCAATTATAAGGATACTTTACTCTTATGAGCCACTATTCAAGGCTTAGTATTGAAAGTTGAGATTTCTCGCCGTGGCAAAATGATACGGGACTTTCAGGGCAAAGTTTTATTAATAAATGTTTAATTTTTATATATATTAAACGATTATTAAGATTATTATTTACATACTTTAACAAGGAAATAGTGATGATTAGTGTATTCACAATTTCCTTGATCACGATTGCAAGTCAACCACTCGCGAATCCAGTCATCAAAACCCAAAAGGAAAACTGGCCACAAATGGCAAATGAAGTAATTTAAAATAAATTACGACATTAAATTCCCCAGCCAAAGGAATCTAACAGAAAAATATAATTTGTTTTCGTAAGTTTTGGTGAAAGAAATATAGTAAATAAGTATACTCTTTATTCGTCAGTGAACCACGTCCGAGGAGGAGGATGAAAGCTAAAAAATGACCCATACGCAGTGACAAAATATGACTCTCAAGTCTTGCACACTCGAATCTCAGAAAACAACCTTCTAAAACTTAACAAGGGAAGGTGTGTTTACATTGTAAACTGGGGGGTTATGTGTCTCAGTGACGTTAACCATGTTTCCCCTCCACCAGCAACATTTGGTCAAGGACTTATGATAGTACCTACCACGGACGCCCCCTTCCCAGAGGGACTTCCATTCCAGGACCGCTGCTTTTTAATTATTGAAGGCTTTCCTTCAATTTTTTCCTACATCAAAAGGTTTAGTCTTTTTTACCTTTGTTCCTAACAATTTTCGGTATGTATTATGAGATGAACATGCAAGGCTTTCGAAATCATACCCTAAAACGTTGTTGGGATCAATTAATAACCCCATCCAAGGGACGAACGCGATTAACTTTTGAAATAAGAAGTATAAGTAAGAAATTTAATAGATTATTTTTAATGTTCAATAGTAAGAGAAATTATATGATAAGTTTTTTAATGTTGTCTAAATGGCTAATAAGGTTGTCGTCGAAGCTTATTTCGAATCGAATATAGCTTTGATCCGACGGGAAGCCAGGATGTTAGCCTGGCGGCGGTTCCTAGGGGGAGAACTTGATGTTGTAGGTGATTCTTCTTCTGTAGAAGAATCATAAATGTTACTATGAATTTCCAAAGGGTAAAGATGAATGACTGCGCGAGTAATTTCACCTGTTCTCGTACTCAAGGAAACCGATCGTACATAGCCATCAGGGGAAGTATGTAAAACTTTTACAATTCCCAATTTCCATTTTAAACGGGGACCGTCATCTTCCACCAAGACGACGTCTCCGACAGTTACATTTGGGCGATCAGATTTATTGTAAGATTGCCTTAAATTTAATAAATAATCCTTTTCCCATTTAATTTTAAATTTATTTACAAGGGAGAGGATGTATTTGTAGCGTTTACCAATTTTTATAGGATCTAAATATGTGGGATCCATTTCAATAAGTTCCTCTGGAACTGGGAGCGAATTTAATTTATGCCCTGTTAATAAATGGGAAGGGGTGAGTGGTTCCTCACTATGGAGGTCATCCCCTACAAAGGTGAGAGGACGGCAATTCAAAACCGCCTCTACTTCAATTATAATTGTATAAAATTCATCATAAGTGATGAGGGCATTAGTAAGGGTACGTTTCAAATGGAGTTTGGTTAACCCAATTAGACGCTCAAAAAATCCTCCGTAGTGGCTGCTACGAGCAGGATTGAACCTCCATGTAATGGAGTATTGATTAAAAAATTGTTTTACTGATGGTAAACTATGTAACTGTTTTAAATAATCAGATGATGCATGAAAGTAGGTGGCGTTATCTGAATAAACGACAGAAGGGACACCACGTCTACCCATGAAACGGCGGAATGATCTCAAAAAGGATTCTGTGCTATTGTCTAAAACGAGCTCAAGATGGACTGCTCGAGTCGTTGCACAGGTAAATAATACAATATAACATTTGGTGGTAGCTGTTTTTGAAGTTTTAATTATAAAATGACCTGTCAGGTCAACTCCCAAAATAGTAAATGGCTTGGTGTTTATAACTCTTACTTTAGGCAAGGCAGCTAGAGGGGCGGATCTAAAGTGAAGGGCTTGTAAACGTTTGCACAAAATACATGGTCTTGTGACTTTTTTAATATTGGTTCTCATATGGGAAAAATAATACTTTCTGCGTATTATTAAAAGGAGCTCAGAGGTTCCTAAATGATGAAAGGACATATGGGTGTCCCATATGATGAGTTTTATCAAATGATGGTTATTTGGGAGTAAATAAGGGAATTTGGTGTCATAAGGCAGAAAAGAGTTTCCTAACCTTCTATCACACCTAAGTATACCATTTACTAATATTATATTAAGTTGTTTACACAACTGTGTAAGGGGTTTTTTATTTTTTAAACAATCTATTTCAGACTGAAAATGCAAACTTTGCATATATTTGATCCAATATGACTCAGAAATTTGTTTCTCCTCAATGGAGAGTTGATGGGAGAATTCAGGTTTAACAATTGATTTATTTAAGGGGGATTTATTTACAGAGTTTTTCAAATTATTTATAAACCTGAATACTAAAGCTGTTATTTTTATAATTTTATTATAAGATGAATAATTCTCACTGTTCAGTATACTTTCAACAGGAGTAACTATCACAGCTGAGATTATCAGATCTTCTTCTTTATTTTGTGAAGAAGAAGGATGTTCCCTCCAGACTGGCCAGTCTGAGGGATTTAAGAGCCAAGTTGGACCTGATGTCCATAAATCAGAAGCTAAATATTTACAGTCTGACCCGCGAGAAGCGAGGTCAGCGGGGTTGTCCTGTGTAGGGACATATTTCCACTCTATAGAGGGAACATTTTTTCTAATCTCGTCCACCCTGTTCTGGTTAAAGGTGGGGAGTTGTTTTTGTGAAAAAATCCACTGCAAGGTGACTTGACTATCACACCAAGCATATATTTTTTCAAAGTTTAATATGGTTTCAAATGTCTCTATAATAAATTTTAACATGCGAGATGATAATAGAGCTCCCATAAGTTCTAATCGGGGAATGGAAAGCTCTTTAATGGGGGATACTTTTACTTTTGATAATAATATTTTTGATATGGGTGTCGAGTCTGCACAAGAGACAACATACACCACTGTACCGTATGCAGAGCCAGATGCATCGGAAAAGGCGTGGAGTTCCACATTAATTGAATATATAAGTTGCCTGGGCAACTTTAAGTTTAAACATTGTTCAAATTGAACCACAAGTGATCTCCATTCTTTTTGAAGATCATTGGGGATCTTGTGGTCCCAGTCAAGTTTTAATTTCCAAATTTTTTGTAGAAGCATTTTGCCTCTTATAACTACGGGTGACAAAACACCAAGAGGATCAAATGCAGATGCAACATTATGTAGTATTTTACGTTTAGTATTGGCTTCTGGGTCGAAGCTACGAGTGGGGTAAGACATGGTATCGGAAGAAGTATCCCATTCCATACCTAAAATTTTCAAACAAGGTTCTTCTATGCCCAATTCTTTCTCTTGAAACATAGAAGCAGCGAGAGATGAGTTGGAAGCCCACTCTCTTAAATTTAAACCAGCCTCTGTAAATAAGGATCTGTTCAAAAAAAAATTATTGTGTTTATTTCCTCTGCGGTGTTTCAAAATGTACCGAAGAGATATACTACAAATTTGTTCTAATATGGCATCCTTGTATACCGTTTGGGATTTATTTACATGGTGATGGAGGCATGCTGCCAATAAAAATGGACTACAAGTTGCTCCAAATAGTACTGATTTGAACCTATATGTCACTATAGGCGATTGGGGGTCTGAGGGGTCTCTGACCCATAGGAAACGAGTTGAATCTCGATCCTTTTCTGCTAAGCGAATCCCTAAGAAAGCTTTCTCAATATCTGATGATGTTGCGTACTTTTTTATTCTAAATTTTAATAATAATTTTCCCAGATCTGTTATCAGAGACGGACCACTGTGTAAACAGAAATTTAAACTGGGATTGTTGGATGAGCAGTCATAAACTAAACGAAGTTTAGTTGTAGAGGAATTTTTGCGCACCCCATGATGGGGTAGGTAATGTAATTTAGCTTCAGGATGGAGGGGGGTGGAAGGTTTTACTTCCTCGATGAAGTCAAGGGACAGCTGTTCCTTTATTACATCGTTATATGAGTTTAACAATTCGGGTTCAGTCCTGAGCCGTTTCAATACACTATAAAGTCGACGTTTCGACAAAGAATAATTATCGGGTAAGTTGGGATGGTTTGTACGCCATGGCAATGATACTACATATTTCCCATTTATGAAGCGCAAATTTTCTTTAAATGATTCGAGGGTAGTTTTTTCAGCTAAAGTAAACTGCTCATCAGGTAATATTACAATATGGGAGAGAGACCATAAACGATCGAGGTCGTCTATGGAGTTTTTATTATACTCCTCCTCTGTGATCACAGAAGGAGGGGGGAGGGGGTCCTCAGCTGAGGAAATATTTATATTTTCTATATTTTTTATCGAAGCAGAATCAGTACTAAAAGCTTCAGCTGAAGCAGATAAAATATTTTGATTAATATTTTCAACGGTGTGAGAGTTCTCACAAGTCTCAGAGAACACAAAATTCATATTTTTTGTACTTTTCGAGGGGGAAATAATAATTTTTTCAGAAAGGTGATGTTGAACACCAACCTCAGTTGAGGTAAAATTCATATTTTTTGTACTTTTAATGGGGGAATCAATTTCACAAGCTTCGTCCGAAGCTGACAAAACCTTAAACCTATTTACTAAATCTAAATATTCCTCTTGGGAAAAATATGAAAGTTGATGCGCATTATTTACAACTTCCCCTCCCTCGGCATCTTCGAAGGGAGGTGAAGGATTAAATTTAAAAGAGTCCTCTGCCTCAGTTATAGAGAGGGGAGGATTTTCAATTAAAACTAATGGTTCTTCCTCTTCAATTACAGGGAGAAAGGAAGAATGATCAATATTTTTATGATTAGAATGGCTAAAACTAATTATAGGATCGAAAAATTGGACTTCGGCCCTAAAAGAAGATACAATAGTGACTTGAGAATCTGTGCCACCAGAAGTAAAAGGTAATTTGCCCCAAATAATATTATTACCTACATTTGTTTTTAACAAATTTACATTGTTTATTTTCTCATATGATTGGAGAAAATGGGGGAGGTTGTCGGATCCGAGGAGTAAGCCAATATCCGTAATAACATCTGATGTTGGATAAGGATTGGCAAGAGGGATACGATATTGTCTGAGCATTTGTGTGGTCTTTACAAGCCCAGGTATTTTAAGATCGTTGGGAAGGCGATCTACTATAACAGCAGATATAGGAATCACCCCCTCCTTGGTACTGATGTTTAAGGTGACCACATCATGTACTGAAGGAGTGCCCTTTTTGTTAATTCCGTTTATGGAGATGTTAACAGTGGAATGGGGAATGCAGTTTAATATTTTAGCCACTGATTTCGATATCAACGAGAGTTGAGATCCTTGATCGAAAATACTTCGAACTAAGATGGGTTTGTCTCCTTTATTTATTTTTAAATCCGCTATGGGAAGAGCTACACCGTTGCTCTGGGCCAACAAGGTGGAGGTTAGGTGGTTTGAGGCGGATTGGGGTACAGTTGTAACATATTCTGGTTTTTTATATTGGGGACAAAGAGCAGTATGATGCTCAGGAGACTGACAAGTGTAACACTTTTTAGTGTTTTGGCAATCAGGTGTAGGGTGACTGCTACTCAAACACCTTCGGCACCAATGATGATTTTGGACAATTTGGTTTCGAAGTTCAAGAGTGTTTATAAGACTACAATTGGCGGTGTAATGACTGCTGTTACAGAAACGACATTTTATAGGGTTATTTTGACCATTATTATTATAAAAAGTGAGGTTATGATTATTATTTGAAGGGCGATGTTGATAATTATTTTGATTGTTATTATAATATGGGGGTTTATTTTGATGGTGAGGGGGATTATTGTTAAACCTATTAAAGTTGTTATTAAAGTTAGGTTTATTTTGGTTAGGTTGGTAGTTTGGTTTATTATTGGACCTTTGAGGTGGTGAGTTTACATTTGTATTTAATATAGTCGATTGTTTGGGTTTGGCCCCCTTGTCCCTTCCATCTATTATGGGAAGGTGAAGTATGCTCAGAATTTTTAAGGGGATTTTTATTGTCCTTGTTGGATAATGTTTGACCTGAGGCCTCTAAAACTGATAAGGCCTGGTTTAACATATCAAAAAGGAAATCAAGGGTCCAGTCTTTACCGACATGTTCCCATTTAACCTTTTCTTTAATTTGTGAAGGCAATTTTTGGGCCATTAAAACACCCAATATAGTAGAGCTAGTAGCGTCATTGACGGTCATGCCCTTGACCTTTAAAGACTCTACATAGCAATGTACATCGGCCTTAAAAGCATATAGATCAGAGTATTCATACTTTGGTGGGGTTAGTGTAGTTAATTTTAATATTAAGGTCTCCTTGACCTTTGCGGGGCTATCGAAATCCTTTTTAAGAAGACCTCGAATAACTTTATAATTATCACCGATGATGGCATAGCCAGATACCATCTGTTTTGCTGTGCCTTGAAGGCAGTCCAATAATAAATCAAGTTTACTAAGGTCAGAGTAGTTCTGACCTCCGACATAGTTTTCAAATGATTCAATAAAAGAGGCATATTCTAAAATATTACCACTAAAAGTAGGTAGTTTTTTAATGGGGCGTTTAAATGCCTCCGGCTCTCTAGGGGTAGCCGGGGCAATCGGTGATGTAGGACGCGAAGCTGGTCGCGAAGGTGGTTTAGTAAGTGTTTTAATTTGATATTTAATGTCATTAATGGTTTTTAATAGGGTGGTATGCCTTAAATAATTTTCTTCATCATCGATTAATGAATTCTCATCGTCCAAAAATTGGGCGATGTTATCGTCAATTTCAGCTAATTTAATATCTAACTCTTCTAAATGAGTTATAGTATACTCTAAGTCTTTAATTTCAGAGTTTGGATCTAATAATTTACTTTTGGCCTCGTTAATAGCCTTGGTAGCACGACTCCGTAATGTTTTACGTGATTTTTTGTGTGCCCCATAGACTTTGAGGTCACTATCTGATAGATCAGACATATGGGAAGCCATTTTTAATCAAAAATTTAAAAATATATAAAGAGAAAAAATGTGTCTTGAGACACTAAAATATTAAAATATTTAAATTTATCAGATTAAATGTTGATTTATAATACAAGTACAATATATATTGTACAAGTAAAAATATTGTACCAGTATAAGTACTTAGTACAAAAATAATGTGTCTTGAGACACAAAAAAAAAACTATAAGATTAAATATATTTTATGATGTTCAACAAAAAATGTTGAACCGATGAACCGGTGCCTCAAGATTACGCGTCTAAGGGCTGGAATATTTATAAAAAAATTTATACATAAGAGAGTGTCTCGTGACACTAAAAAAATCAAATTATAAACTAAGTTATTTTTATATAATATATATACCGGATAAAACCGGTAAAATGTGAATACCTATACGAGGTATCACTGAAAAGTATATATATATATTCAAATATATATAAATATATAAACTATTGTTATAAAAAAAAAAAAAATATATTGACCCTATGATCAGTGAGTGGTGGATTTTTATATATATATATAAATAATTTTACGACTATTAATGTTATCAAAAATATTTAAGACTAACTTAATATTAAGTAATTGTGTTTATGTTACACAAACAAGTTTTATATAATAATGAAACTTAAAATTAAATGTTTAAAGGGTGTATATTTTTCTATATACAACAAGAAATATAAAATATACAAAATAAATATATTTTTACTAATGTAAAAATAAAATGAAAAGAAGTGAAGTTCACTTCTAATTGAATGAAGGAGTTTTATTATTTATATATATATATATATTATATATAATAGTATATATATTATATTTATATATATATATATATATATATATATATATATATATATATATATATATATATATATATATATATATATATATATATATATTTTTTTTTTTTTTAAATATTAAAAATATTTTATTGAAAATATTTTTAAGAAAATAACTGTAATTGTTATTTTATTTTGATTTTATAAATTTTTTAAAGTTTTTAACGGAAAATAAAAAATTTCCCGAAAAATTTTTACTAAATATTTTTATTGAGTGCCCTCTATGGAGCCAATAAATTTGGATGTGAAGAACTGGAGACTTATGTCTCATGTAAGCTCCCACACAAAAGAAATAAAAATATGTTTATTTAATATTTTGTTCAATGGTGAAAGTTGTTTAAGGGGAAAATTATGTTCAAGGTTAATATATATATAATGACACGAAGTCACAAAATATAAAAATTTATATAAAAAAACTATTATTAAAAAATAGTTTAAAAAAGCGCCAAAACGGTTGTTAAGTAAAAAAATGAATATTAAATTTTTTATGAATATTTTGGGTGAAAGTTCGTGTGCCAAGTATTTAGGCAACACAAACGTTGGGCGCCACTTAAAATGTGGCGCAAATTAAATGTTTCTAAATGGGGGCGTGAGTTAAAGCACGTTGGGCGCCACTTAAAATGTGGCGCAAATTAAATGTTTTGAAATGGGGGCGTGAGTTAAAGCACGTTGGGCGCCACTTAAAATGTGGCGCATATTAAATTTTCGAAAATGGGGGCGTGGAGTTTAAAGCACGTTTGGGCGCACTTAAAATGTGGGGATTATGACCTAGTCTTAGGTAGTTAGGCTAATGAAGACCAGATCACCAATCGACATTTATTCCCACTTCCAAACAAATCTCTGGCGCGGTACCACTTTCACTCGATTAGTTTAGAAGTGGCCATGAATGTGTAAAAAAAAAAAAAGACTAGAATTTGTATTATAAATATACTTGTGGACCTCGTGTGGACCAGAGTAATTAATATATATATATATACAACGAATGAAAAATAATTATTGATTCTATAATTTACTGCCTATATAAACCGAATGTCCATAAAAGAACCGAGTTTTTATTATAATGATTTTGGGGACGAAAAAGTTTTGTCGTATATTAAATTTAATTGAAATTTATTTTTAATAGTTATTGAAAGTTTACTAAGTTTATTTTATATGGAAGTCACTTTAATATTTGAAATTGTAAAATTTTCATTGCGAAATTATTTCTGAATTTCCGAATATGTGTAACCACGTTATCGAACAAGATGTAGTATAATTTTGTATCTTCGGAAGTGGACAGAGA
>JABUQX010101566.1:0-7500 GCA_015478945.1 Trachelipus rathkii
GAGAGAGAATTTTTAAACAATAGTATTCATATACATTTATTTTTTCTTAAGTGCTCTTTTCTAGTTTACAAATTTACCGAGATGTTAATTAGGTGAATACAAGAAAGGGCTTCGTAATCTTTTTTATTTTCCTTGTGGAATTGTGTGCGACAGTATGATCTGATTGAGATAAAGAGAATAAATTTGATAAATATAGATATATTTAGATATAATAATATATATATATAAATATGATAAAGTATAGGTATATTAAATTAAGTATTGATATATTAAATATATTATATATATATATATATATATGTGTGTGTGTCGTGTGGTGTGTGTGTGCGCATATGTGTGTGGTTTGTGTGTGTCAAAGAATGCGTGTTTGGCCGTTCCTGTTTACCTGCGTACCGAACCGATTTAACAGTGTTTCATAAATTCGAACTAAAAATGTGAATCAAAACATTATTATTATTTTTAAAGGATAAAATGATAAAATAATTTTCATTTTGTTTTCGTACTTTATAGATTTTTGGAGTTCAAGAGTAATCAACCAAAAATTTAAATAAACCGAGTCTTTGTTTAACTAGTTTTTGTTTCCTATTTTTTTATTTAAAAATTAAATATTTTTTCATTACACAACACACACACACACACCACACACTATATATATGTGGTTATATTATATATATATATATATAAGTACCATAGTATATATATTATATATATATATCTAGTATAGTATATATCATATATAGTATATATAGTATATATATATATATAATAATTACTATCTATATAACCATATCTATATATACTAGATATATATCATATATAAATATAGTATAATGTGTGTGTGTGGTGTGGTGGATCTTGTCAAATTATTGCGCGAGTGAGTTTTACCCGCATATCGATTGCAGTGGATCAGAACATATTTCTGTTATTTGATCAAGAGCAATAAATAAAACTTTATTGTAGTGCATAAAAGAGCTTCACACCTTTAAAATGATTTAGAGAAACAAGTCCTATTATTTTTTAAAAATATGTAACCTCAACAGTAACTTACCTTAAATACTTACTTTCACCTAACCAAACTTATATTCGTGTATAATTTAATTTCAACTTTCCATGTCTCCAAAAGACAAATTCACAACTAACATGCTGTAATAAACTTTTATAAATGTAGAAAAATAAAGTTTAAAACTATTTTTGTGTCTAACGAGCGCTGTTGTATATTTTGTTCGATAACGTAAAATTACGAAAAAAATAAATTTATTTCCTCAACATTACTCACAGATAATTGACAAGCCTATATACTATAATATATTATATATATTATATATATACTATATATATATATATATTATTTTATTATATAATATATATATATATATATAATATATATATAGTATATATATATATATAGTTTTTAAGTTTTCAAAAGTGAAAGGTTGTGTTCGTGTTTGCTCTGCTGTGTGCTTGTGTTTTGATTTTAATTTGTGCTATTTAGTGTGTTGTTTTATTTCCATCTAAGTGCATCAGGTATTTTAATGTCATATTAGTACTAGGTGTTTTTTTAAAAAATTAATCATAATTACTTACGATATAAACGGTTTCAAGAGGATTCAGATGGAATCGTAAATAACCCAATCTTTCAACAGACCGGAATTTTAAGGTAAGGTTTTTAGCGTCTTACCTTTGATTAACTTTTTAAGTTTTACATAATTAATTAATACACTAATACACTTATTTACTGGAACATACAATTTTTAGTTTTTTTTAAAAAAAAAAGTTTTAATGTAGGTTACTAGTATCCGTTTTTTTTTAAATTTTCATGTTCGTGAATTTCTGAAGTTGTGCGAGTGCGTATGTGTGGGTCTTTTACTTTTAAGGTTTTATATACTTTACATATTTACCGCCGTGCTTGCTGATTTAGTCTCTTGTTTCCATTTTTATAGACACAAATTATAATAAGTTTTATTTTTAAAGTTTTAATGCAAGTCTATAGCATTTATTTGTTTATATTTTACTTTGTTTATTATTTTTTTTTTGTACGTCATCTGTGTGTGTGTGAGTGTGTTTGTTGTGTGGGCGCGTGATTTTTAGCAAAAACCCAAACCGGTGGGCTGTTTTTGGGCCATTGTTTGTATGAGTGTCTGCTTGAATGGCTGGACAGGGAAAATGTAGGGGTGGGTGGAAGTTGGGGTTTTCTATTGACTTTACCAACGTCCGTGGCCTGAATGCTGACCATGAATCTGTGGAATATCATTCTATAACTCTCTACCCAACATTTTATTACTGTCTGAGACCCAGCTAGCCAGCGATTCTTTTCAAATAAACTTAATATCTCCAACTATGACTTTTTCTACAATTTCCGACTAAATGGTAGAGTCTGTGTCTATATAAACATTAACACTCCTGTAACACGTCCTGAGATTCTTGAATCTCCTAACTTTGATGTTCTATGGCTTAGTCTTTCTAACTATTTAGTTCTAACTACTTTCTAACTACTACTACTTAGTCTTTCTAACTTCCATTACCTTGTGTTTCTGCTACTGCTCCCCCTAATGAAACAGATTTTCAACTCCTTTTTGAATATCCTACTACTTCTCATGGGACTGTTACTTCTTCCCATCCAAATACTGAGGTCTAGTATTTAAGGGATTTCAACATACATCAAACTTGGGCTTCTCTCATACTTATGCAGGTTGGGAGGAGGCCAAAACATTCAGTATTCTCAACGATAAGGAGGAGTTAATTAAAAAACCTACACATATCCCAGATCGATCTAACCAATTCCTGAACATGCTCGATTTATGTTTTTTCACCACTACTTTTCGATATAAATACACCATTTTCCCTCCTATCGGTAACTCTGACCACAATCTTGTAGCTCTTAGTTATAAAACTTTTACTCCAGCAGCTACACCATGCCCCAGAAGTACTTTCTAGCAATTTAATCGGGTTAATTGGGAGGAAGCGTTCCGTCGTTTCTGTGCTAACTATGCTTGCAAGTGAATCTTGCTATTGACTTTGGAGGACACTTCCGTCAGCTGCCTCGAAAAGGTAGGGGCCGTAATCACCAAGTTAATGAATGTGTATTTTTAATATTTATAAGTTATATAAATATAAATTCTTAATTTTTAAAATATTTATATAAATACTTACAATATATTTAATATTTACAATTCATTCAAAAATAAGCGATTAATTTAAAAAAAAGTTAATAAATGCATTTAATTTTCGCTTCCATTTTTATTATCAAAAATTCTATGCTTCGGAATGAATTTTGAGTAAAGGAAAAATTAAAGTGCTAAAGCCTTTCCTTAGAAGATTAATGAACTGTGCTATTAACTGTTTTTATGTAATGCACTAAACGGAATCATATACAAGAAGAGGAAAAAAAGAAAAAAATCTTTTTGGTGAAATATGGATTAATAATAAATAGTTTTTGCCCAGTCAGTTTTAATTTATAACATTCTTTTCAATTACTAAATTATATATGGCATGTAATTATAAAATTATATTATTATGTGTTACAAAGAATTATCAAATAATTTAGTTATATAATAACTATATTTATTAAATCTTTTATTCTTCAGCATTAGAAAAAGGCTTATACTTGGCTTAGATTAAAAATAAGGATAACTATCGTAATTTTACAATATGTATTATAATCATACGATTATAAAAAAATTTTAAGATCATGAGAAAAAAAATTATAAATTATATTCATTTTATATAGTATATATATATATATATATATAGTGATATATATAGTATATTATATATTATATATATATATATGATATATAGTTATCTTAATATATATATATATATAGATATACTATATAATATAATATATTATATATATATATATAATTGAACATAATTAATGACTGCACATACAGTATATTGAAGATGGTTTGGTCAGTGAAAAGATATATGGAACTGAGATGTTTGATGAATATCTAGTAATGAGTTTTCTGTAAATCAACCGGCTGGGAGACCTAAGAGAAAAGTAGAATTAGTCATGTAAAGTAATGCGTGGTTATGAAGAAAAAAATGTAAGCTTGGCCGAGGGCGGAGAAAAGAAATACGTGCATAAATAGGAGTGAATGGCGGGGTTTTGCTGAGGTAATGTTTTGTGCCCACCTGGCCCAGGGAATGAACCTACATTGACTCGAGATGCTACATGTGAGGTCCCGTCTACAGGTCTCATGAAGCGCTAGGGTGGATTTTGTCTGACTGCGACGGGGGTTCTTGCTTGGGAGTTATAGAGGGGAGAGGTAGGCTATTAGGCTTCTTTTTCGACTTGATCGTCATCATTCCTTCTTATCTTCTAAGCACTAAAAAAGTAGGCTAGAGATGCTACTTTTTGTTTCCAGTTGCAACAGTGACGCATGGGAGCACATAGCATACCCAACCAAGTCGTGGGGAAAGAAAGGTGGGTGCAAGGGTCGAATGAATGGACGATAAATATATTATATATATCTAGGGGTATATATATACCTATAGTATATATATGAATAGTATATATATACTCATATATTATATATTATATTATAATAAGTGAGGTGAGTATGTAATTCATATATAGTATAATATATATATATATGATAGTATATATATATAATATCTATATATATCGATATATATATATATTATATATATATAGTATATATATATAATATAGTATATAATTATATACTATTTGGAATTATATAATATATATAATATATATAATCATATATTTCTATATATTCATAGGTGAGATAGGTAATATATTTATATATATATATATAATATAGTATCTATATATTTATAGGTGTGTTCTGGGATTGTCTAGGGTTGGAAGATATAGTAGTAATGGGTGGGGGGTCCTTTCAGTTGGTCGTTTCGAATAATGCATGTTCGTTGTGCTGGGCCTGGTGGGACTTTCGTGGGGAAGTGCATAAAACTGATATGTTCTTGTGCATGCCTGACGTAGGTATAATAAGTTATATAAAGGGCAGGTGATGTGATGATAAGCGTGATGGCATTGGGATATTACTATAATAGCTTCAGTGTATGGTGTTACGTACAAACCGAGGTGGCCAAGATGATGAGAGTCAAACTAAGTTGGCTTGGCACACGGGGTGTTGTTCAAAGTTCAAAGCTTTAAAAAAAAAAATGTTAATTCATAGCTTTGTTTAACATAAGAATGTATTTTTAAATAATATATTAATAGTTTTTGTAAATATTATTAAAAATACGCTATTGATATATTTTATTTTAATCAGTTGAATAAAAAGGAAATAAAAACCGGCTTAAAAATATTAATCGACCTGGGCAACCACATATTAATATTTAATAATATTTATTATAATATTAATAATGTTTTTAATATTAGAAATTTCATTTTATAAAAAAAAAAAAAAAAAAGCGATTAATTTAATAAAATAATAAAAAAAAGTTAATAAAAAATGCAATTTAAATTTTTTCGCTGTTCCCATTTTTATTAATCAAACAAAAAATTCCTATAGGCTTCGGAAGGGAATTTGAGTAGAATAAGAAAATTAAAAGTGTGGCTAAAGCCCTTTTTCCTTTAGAAAGATTTAATGCCATGGGAGAAATAATCTCGGTGCTTGTGGGTGGTGCCGGGCCCCGGCCTCCCTCGGCCTTCTGTTCGTTAACTCCGGGTCTGTTCGCGTGTTTGGTGGGTTGCGTTGTTGTGCTTGGAATCGGCGCTATGGAGAGCCCTGTTGGTTTCTTGGTTCGTTCTTTTTTTTCTACTGGCACCTCGCAATTTTCGATAAACTAAAAATGAAAGAAGAAAAAGAAGAAGAACGAAGAAAAAAAATTCTTTATTGTGAAATATGGATTAATAAATAATAGTTTTGAAACAGTACATTTATAGGATTGATAGACATTTCTTTGTTCAATTATTAATCATATAGGTATGTTAATTATAAGATTATAGGGGTTATGTATGTGTGGGCACTCTTAAAGCCCACTGAGGCCGAACGATGAGACTCGTATATAAGTATATATATATTATATATATATTACTATATATATTAGCGGTATTATATATATATTAGTATATATATTAGTATATATATTATTATATATTTAACCATGCGTCATATTAGTGATTATGATATATTCTAAGTATATATAGACTTATATATACTATACGTATTATGGTCTACGATTAATTGGAAACAAGTTGAAGTTTAGTGATATTATACATATTTTGACTAAATGTTATGCTATAGTATATAGTAATAGTATCAACAATAATAAAATTGTTAATAAGTAAGGGTTGGTTGATTGTGTAATATTCTATAGTGTTAATAGTGTTATTGTTAGTAAGTATATATTATAAGTATAGTTATTATATTTTGAGAAGTTTATTCATACATTGGAGAATAAAAAAGTGGAGATCATAATGAAAATATATATATATACCTATCTGTTATAGATTACTATATAGTTTTATTTGTAGTATTTATATATAGGGAATTCTTAATACAAATCTATATATATGTAATTGATTATGCCTAGGGTCTTGCTAAATATGGTTGGGTGGGTGTGTTGAGCGAGAACTATCGAATATTATTTCAAATGTATTAAATATTCCGTGATGCAGAGTATGTTATTACTTCCACAGTAATAACGTTTAGTAGTGGCCAAAAGATTTATTTATTTTTTGAAATTTATATTTTTAGATAAATTTTTGTTGATTTAAATATTTCTTAACAAATTTTGAAGTTCTATTGTTTCTCATATAGAAGAATTTTAATATAACTTAATTACCTCTGCCACCCTTGCTAAGCAGCAGGAATTATAATTTGCTCAGCATATTATTTTTTCTCTAATTTATATTATTTTAATAATTTTTTTCATATGAGTTTGTACGACTATATTATATTTTAACATTGATACATTAAAAAAAAATTTAAAAATCAATAATAAAGAGCAAGATTTAATAAAAATGTTTATTATTACTATAAAATAAAAGATTCTCGTCCTTAAGACCAGTAATATATAGTAAGTATAGAGTGATGGATATAATTAATATATGAATATGTAATAATAATGATTAATAATATAAAAAGATGGGTATATGTATATAATTTATAGTATTGGTGAATATGAGATTTTATGATGAGATGGGAATGAAATAAAAATGTAGAATAAATCTAATCATAGATATTAATTTAATGCATTTTTAATTAATGTCAGAAAATCTTTCTCTTCAGAAAGAAGAGTTGTATTTTTAATTTATTACATAGTTCCAATACTTATTTTACATGTCTGCTGTCTTCATTATTAACCAATTTGGAATTAGTATAAACTAATTTCCCTACGTAGTTGAAATGGGTCTACTAATTGCAACACAGTGTCCTGTTAATACTTTGAGAACCCGAAATATGCAAATGCAATTCTCAAATGATTATGCATAGAACAAGTTAACGATAATAATAATTATATAATTGAATAGTAAAATTAAAGAAACTAATTAATAGATTT
>JABUQX010101566.1:10000-12500 GCA_015478945.1 Trachelipus rathkii
TATTATTATTATTAATATTATTTAATTTATAAATTAAATTAATTTAGCAATAAAGAAATAATATATTACTGTATTGGCTAATATATTCTTAGAAATCTCTTTTAAAATTAATACCAAAAAATTTAGATATTATGAAAATCAACAAAATTTATTTAAAAATAATTTCCAAAAATAAATAATTTTCCATATAATTATTCTGTGGAGTAATATCCGATAACTTGATCAGAATTCATTAAATACATGTGAAATATTGCTGTTCTTTTCTTTTGAGCAAGATAGGGCATTCTATATATTATATATATATATATGATTTTATGATACATTGTTAATATACATCAAATATATATTATCTAATCTAAATATGATATATTATATAGGTTATATGTATATCCTATATTATATATATTATATATATATTCATATTATATATATTATATTATACTATTATATATATATATATTATATATATATATAGTATATATTATAAATACTATTTATTATAAGAAAATATATATAATTATATTTATATGATATATATATTTAATATTAGTTATTATATTATATAGGTTATATATTTATATATATTTATTATATATATTATATTTATATATTATATATATATATTTTATACGAGTTGCATGTTTGGCTCAGTGGGTTTAAGTGGCCCATCATAATATATAATTTTATAATTACATACATATAATCGATTTATTCATTTTAAGAATTTTTGTATTGATAATGAGTGGTCAACTTTTCTTTTTTTTCGCATATTTCACAAAAGAATTTTTTTTCTTCTTTCTTCTTTTTCTTCAAGCATCTGCAGAAAAATGAAATTGCAAGCTATAGGAAAAGCAGATCTATTCTTCTAAGGAGGTTTAGCACTATATACAATTTTTTCCTATTACTCAAATGTCCTTCGCGAAGCGAGCTATAGAATTTTTGGATAATAAAATGGAAGCGAAATTCATGCTTTTTCGGTGAGGCTATACTTTTTTTTTTAAATTTCATCGTGGTTTTAGAAAAATGAAAATGTGAATAATTTAAATATATTTTTCGTATTATTAATATTATAAATATTAAATATGTGTGCAGTCATTAATAATTTTAGGTGTATATTTCTTTTCATCTAAAATTATTATCAAAAGTAAGGTATTTAATAATATATAACTATTAATAAATTTTAAAAATACTTCATTAATTTATGTGAATAATTTTTAAAGTTTTTTGTTAATAATTATAAGTAATATTATGCTTTAATAAATTTATATGTTTAATTTATTTATTTATTTATTTATTTATTTATTTATTTATTCATTTATTTTTAGATGAAAGTACAAAGCATTAAATGACTTCATTTGCTGTTTAGTAAAAAGACCTGGCTTAAGAATAAAGCTTGAAAATGAGTGTTTGCAGCTAAGTCTTCATCTTGGATTTGATTCAACTATTCTTGTGTATTAAAGGAAAGTTGGGTTTAATTTCCCGTAGATGTTTTTTATTTAGTTTTTTTTCTAGAAGACTCGAAAGAGATTTTACTCATATAAGAAAAATTTTTATTCGAACAAATTGAAACCCGCTCCGCAGTCAGAAAAATCCACCTAGGGTCTCACAGGACTGCGATCCGTACCCTCACTGTGCCATCTCGTCAATGTGGGGTTCATCTCCTGACAAAAACCAGGCACCGATACCTCCCTTACAAAACCCACATTCACTCCTTTTGCCCTTTCTTGTGTCGCCTGCCAAAAACCTCACCATTCCTCTCCTTTCAGGCATTCCGTTTACTGACTCAAATCCACTTTTCTGTCTCCCAGCTGGTCGTAATTCCAAACGACTCCCCCCTATAAACCCGTTTAAACAACGCGACTATCATAAATCCTTTTCACATAATGACCAACCATCTCAATGTTACTCTCGATTTATTCTCTCATACTCCCTTTTCTTACACCACATAAACCCCCTAATTACGTTCATTCCCTCATTTTTATTCCAATTCGGTCCCACACCTAACCCACACCTAAGATTTTTCCATCGAAACACATTGTACCTTAGAATAATCTAAGACCTCTTATGCCAGACCCTGTTCACTAGCCTGTACATTAACACAGGGGTAACAAATACCCTCACGCAAGACTCTAGCGCACTCAACACTTAGTCCTTTTACATCACCAAGATTTCCTCCAAATAGCACCAGCCACCTTCCTACATTCACAACTTTCTTACTACACTTCTCCATCTTCCGTTCCCTTTTATCCAACATATATCCTAAATATTTAAACTTCTATACTTGTTCCAGTTGCTCACCATCCAACAAAACCTCGCACCGAGGACTGTTTCACTCACAACCCATAACCTTGCTTTTATCTACGTTGGACTTTTCAACCACTCCTTTGACACCTTGCAAATCCCCTCTAATCATCTCAATTTATTTGTCAGATTAAAAGAGGTAGATTTACATTCTCAGACATTTAATTGTTGCCACGTTATTTCTGCCGGAATGTTTCCT
>JABUQX010101566.1:17500-27444 GCA_015478945.1 Trachelipus rathkii
GCTGGGGTCCAATGTCCCATTACACCGTTCTACATCGCCCTAAATCTGATTGAAAACTGGACTATGGTGTGCAGTATAACGGCCAGACCTCCACAACACTACACCCCCTATTAGATCCCATCCAAAATGAGGCGATCCGAATCTCCACTGGAGCCTTCCGATCGTTCCCCCAGGTAAGCTTTGAAGTTGAAGCCATGTGATGCCACACTCTCTTCTTCGAAGAAATACATTATGTTGTACAAGCTTATCTTCGTTTTTTCAACCCCAATTACCGTCTGCTTGACACTGATGTGCTGCAGGAGATACCTCCAGCAAGTGGTCCCAATTACTGGCATTTGCCAACACGGCGGTTATAACATCCTAAATTTTCCCTAATCCCTTTGAAAAAGGTGCTGCCTTTTCTCTTACGACGAAGGGTACACACCTGGCCTATTCCTCCCCGCTCCCACCATTTTCTTGGTTGTGACCTCTCTTTCTAAATCTAGCCATCCGGCTTCATTTTTAAAAGCATCATTCCTGTCTCATTCCGCAGTTCATGGCATTGAATACAGTCCAGGCTGACCGGTGGCACCGTGACTGGAAACGATACGAGAATCTGCTGTCTTTCCTGAACGCACTCCCCCATACCCTCCCCTCATGCTCAATTTTTACGGCAGAATTAATAGCTACAATGATTGCCATTTCTCGAATTTTATTCCTAACCAGACCTCTCTTATGTCATTTTATTCAGATTCGCTCAGCGCGCTACAAAGCACTTAAAACCCCATATTCTAAAAGCACAATGGGGTATCCGCTGTACAACAATTTCTTTGGCTGCTCCATTCCGTAAGAAACAAATTATTTTATGTCAGACCCCCTCTCATGTAGGGGGTAACTGGCAATGAAAATCGCTGACAGAGAGCCAGAATGGCCACCTTCTCTTTTCGAAGTTGTTCAGGGTACCTCCGGACGCAACTTCGACAAGGGCTGCCCTCCCATCACTGATTACTCCTGCTCCTCTGACAAGGCTTTCGATCTTGTTGGCAAGAGTTGGACGAATGATCAGCGAGGAGCAACTCAGAAACCTAAAGCCGAATAATTGGCGAGTGGTTCTTCCTCCCACAGACGGAAACGCTTACACGAGGTGATACTTGCCCACGCCTCCGTTTTCGGCCACGCTAATATCACTCACAGTCACTAATGTCATGTCAGGGACCCTCCTCCCATTTGCAAATTTTGCCGATGCCACACTCCTCAATTGTTCACCATATCTTTATTGATGTTCCCATCTGGACCCCCTATTCGCCGTCGTCATTTTCCTTATTTTATGGTCCATAACACCCTAAGATTATCCTAATCTTGTCTGATCTTCCCACTCTAGCAGTAACTCTATTTTCTCTGTATCTGAAGAGGTGGAAATTTCTTTATAACTTGATTTTGTTATGAATCTTAAGACTATTTAAAATACAAGGGTATAATTTATCAGGTATTTTTATTTATTTTTGACTGACTGAATATTCATTTTCCCCTTCCAATCTCCCTTTTGCATTTGAAACATATATGACCAGGGCCCCCATTTGGTGCGGATTGTTTTGTCCAGTATGGCCGCTCCTTGTGAGCCGTGGTGTCCTGTACACTGACTCAAAAAAAAAGATATTATATTATATATTATTATATATATACTTATAATTTATATATATAATATTATATATATAATAATAAATATATATAATATATATATATATATAAAATTAATATTATATATAATAAATATATAATATATTATATATTTATATAATTATATAATATATCATAATAATATATATATATATATTATATATACTATTAATTATTATATATTATATAAAAAATATAATAATAAAGATATATTCATATTATATATGAACTAAAAACTATAAACTATAAGATCAAAGTAAACATAATATACTTTATTTGAAAATAAATTCTGCCTTCCTGTTCTTCTGAAGAAACCATCAACATTTTATTGCAAAGGGACAAAGCTTACAGAAAGTATTCCTAGTAGAATGAGCACAGAGTCAAACTAGCATATTTCTCCACTTTTTAATAATACCAAAATTTAATTAAAATATTCCCATTTTTTTCTTTATTTATTAATATCTTGTTTTTATGTAAATTTTTAAATTTGGCTATTAAATAGGTAATGTGGCAACCCAGGACAGAATAGCAGAAGGAAAAAAATCTTAATTCTGCGTCATTTTTTTATAAAATTAAGAATAACGAAAATTTTAGGAAGACTCCGAAAATGCTTTTGGCTTGCACTCAAAGCATTTGCTTGTTGTTAAGTTTCCGCAAGCTTTCATAGTGTTTTTGCCTTGAGTAATCTGTTTATTATGTTAAGCTTCTCAGAAGGGCAGGCTTAGAGCTACCGCAAGCATCGCATTGACTAGTGAAATTTTTATTCACGTTGGCTGCTCATGAATGCAAATTAAATATAAATTTGATTTATTGCTAATAGAAGCGTTAGAAGAAAAATATTTATCAACATTTTTATTCTCAAATCACAGTATACCGACAATCAAAATTTTCTTTTATTACTTTTTTCTTAAGCATGTGCCTCATGTTAAGCAAGCAATAAGGATTCGTTCTTGTATATATATATATATATATATATATATATATATATATATTATATATATATAATATATATATATAATTATATATTATATATAATATATCATATATATATATATATTATATAATGTATATATATACTATATCTAATATAAGTATATAAAATATATATATACTATATACCTAATATATATATATATACTTATATAAGTATATATTATACTATATTATATATATATTATATATATATATATATAGTATATATATAATACCTATAATAATATTTATAGTATATATATATTATACTATATATATATATATATAAACCAGTCTGAAAACTAAAAATTACTTTCTCTGATAGACAAGGAGAGGATTTCTTCACGGGTGGACAGGCCTAGCAACCGGCCCTTCACATTTTGCTTAAGTAACTCAAGAACATGGCCTCGGTATCGGAATTGTAACTGACAAGCAAGCTCGTCTGATTTTGGAAACACAAGAAAGAAGGAGAGCTTAAAATTCAATGATGATCATCAATAAGAGCCCATTCCACTTGACACACTGACAGGGTAACACCCTTCCCTGGGAATATTTTGACAAATAAACTAAAGAATAGCTTTGCTGTATCAGAAATGTTTTTACTGTGACAAAGCTCATTTTTCCGGTTTGGAGAAGGGCACAGAAGGAAAGAGGAGCATTTTAAAGTCAAGATTGATTCAGATTGAAGACAGAATAGAATTGATAGATAATATATATATATATATATATTATATATAGATATATATTATAATAATATTATATATAAAACCTTATATATATATTTATATATCATAATAATATATATATATATATATATAAATATTATATTATATATTATCATTATATATATATACTAAATACTATATATAATACACTATACTATTATATATATATATATATATTAATATATATATATATATATATATATATATATTTTAATATATATATATAGTATTATATATTATATATCATATATTATATATATATATAATAATTTTATATTAATAATATATATATTTATTATATATATATTACTATTATATATATATATATAATAATATTAATACGTATATATATAATATAATACTATATATATCTATATAATATATTATATATATATGTATTAATATATGAAATGCAACTTAATACCCACTAACGAACCAACCCAAAGATCGTCATGCATCTGTGATCTGTTTTCTAAACGTTATTTGGAAAACATTTATATTATTTTTACTCCTATTTATTAGGTTGACATTTCACGAACTTATTGCCATAAACAAAGAAAATTTCTCAGAGGAGATTTCACTACATGGGTAGAACCCTCAACTCTTCAAAGCCCAATTTTAAATCTCATTTTTTATACTCAACCGTATTAATTTATATTTTCGATTTCTTTATGTTGATTCTAGTTAAGATTTCTCCACAAAAAATTTTTTTAAGAATCAATTTTAGACACTAAAAGCCTCTTAATCTTCACAACATTTTTGACACCCTTACTTCTTCTTTCAATTTCAGCCATTTTAACTTTCTCCTTTTATGATTCACTACACAATTTCTTTTCCGCTTCTACACTCTAACATAATCCACCTTACATGTATCAGAAATAGCAATGTTTTGACTTTCTGCAATTAGAATGACAGCTGTAACTGTTATTACAACTTTGCAGTTATGACAAGGTTATACACGTGCTGCAGAACTATTGCTATATTACTAATAATAATAATAATAATAATAATAATAATAATAATAATAATAATAATAATAATAATAATAATAATAATAATAATAATAATAATAATAATAATAATAATAATAATAATAATAATAATAATAATAATAATAATAATAAACTTACTGTTAAAAATTCTGGAAGATCAAGTCTAAACAAGTCTAAAATGCTGTATTGAACTCGGTATGAATCGACGCTTCTTCTCATCGACGTTACCTGAACATCAAAATATCACAATCAAATATTTGAACATTTTCACAATCTTGAAATTTTAAAATGTTTTTCCACTCAATTTGATCATATTAAAAACTTACATAAAAGTCTAATGGATCATTTTCAACATCTTCGCCTTCCAAGGTTTCAATAATGTCAGAGGACTGTTAAGGAAAGACAAAACTCTCACAACTCTGCTTCAAACACTAAAGTATAATACTAATACTACTACTTAATTCTACTGCTATCACTACTTCAACTATCTCAACTACTACTACTATTAATTAATAATATTGCAACTAATAATAATAATAATAATAATAATAATAATAATAATAATAATAATAATATAATAATAATATAAATAATAATATAATAATAATAATAATAATAATAATAATAATAATAATAATAATAATAATAATAATAATAATAATAATAATAATAACTATAATAATAATAATAACTATAATAATAATAATAACTATAATAATAGAGCGAGTTACCTTATCAGAGCAGTATTTGCAGACAAAAAAAGGAAGAGCTGTAATAGCGTGATTTACGAAGGAGAGAAGAACGACTGTGTTTTGAAGGTTTACTTCGAGACTCAGTTTGCTCACAGAAGGTCCGATGTATTGACACATTATGAAAACGCGACTCAACAGAAAAACCAACAGTGGCAAACCAAACAAATAATTCACTTTTTGACTTTGATCTCTAATGCACATGTTATAATACTATACTATATAATTATATATATAATATTATATATTATACTATATATTTATATCCGTGGTGAGGTATAGAGCTATAATCTCAGTAGTACATAACTATCATAAAATTTAAGTATTACTATATATTATTGAAACTATGATATTAAAATTAGTATAAGTATAATAATTATTATATAATTAAGTGTAATTTTTTGAGTCTCGATACTCATTAGGGGCCCCTCTAGAATATACTACCTCCTCAAATGTAATATCAGGCCATATATTAATACTTAAATATATATATTAGCTTATATATTTGTAGTAATTTTAGCTTATTAATAATGTATTTAATAAAATTTAATTAATACTATAATATAATTACTATAAGTGCTCGCTCCTATAATATGATATATATTCTATAAGTCAATTTAGTAATTATCATATTATATTTATTATTTTAATTATTATATTATATATTAATAGTACTATATATTGGTATTTAACTATTAGGGTTCTTATATAATCTGAAATAATATATATTATTATATGATATTATATATGACGCCAAAGATATCGCATTGTCCCTTCTTCTTAGATAAGGCCTTTCCTCTCCAACTCTTTGTGTGCATCTTTTTGGTATCTTAATTCACTTAATTTTAGACTTGTACAGTAAGCTGATGTCATTGACAAGGGATTTTCAATACAGCTCATAAACGACTCAAAACTCGAAACGATAAGGTAAGAAAATAAATCAAAAAGCGGATTATTGAAACTCAATATTTTTTTTATGTACAAACATTGGTTGAACACCTTTGACAATACCTCTTTTTCATTACAACTAAAGCAAATAAATTTTAATTCAACATTCTATTATTTTTCAAATAATATTTCAAATGAGAGGTCCATGAATCTTTCTATTAGTTATAATAATTATAATATAATAAATAATAATAATTAAAATTTGAGTGATAATAATATATATAATAATAAGTACAAGATAATAATACTCAAATAATGAATAATTAATAATAATTCAATAATGAAATATAAATTAACAATTTGGCTAATCATAATCAATAATAATCATAAATAAAATGAATAATAAGTAAATTTTTGTTTCCTCCTAGTAAAAATAATAATTTTGTTGTATAAATAATACTTTGTGATTAATAAATAATAAAAATATAATTAATAATAATAATTATATAATGAACTATAATAAAATTAATAATATATTGTAAACAGATAAGAGTAAATAATAATAATACAATAAAGATTAAACACTATACGAGTCAATATAAAATAATATAATAATAATAATAAATATAAATGAAATAACTTAATATTTTATTTAATTAAAATAATTAATGTCATTGCATATAAAAATCACTATGATAATAATAATTCAATTTAATTCACCTCAATCAAAAAAATTTTGCTTAATGTAATATAACAAAATTAAAGATAAATAACTACATGTTTCAATTTCCGAAACAATGTTATATTCCAAAAATTGTAGTAGAGCCTCACAATCCAGTCAGTTCAACTCACGAAATTCTGCGTCCCAGTCAACTTCATATAATCATCAACAAGTAAGATAAATGATGTGAAGAAGATTATACTTAAGATGGATACATGTCTTTTTTATATTTATTGTTAAATATTTTACCAATGTGAGGCCAATACATAACAAGTTCTTATACGACTGTCCAATTGTTTAAATACCAAGAATTAATATATCAACTAATTATAATCTTAAACCTAAATAATAATTATTTTGATGAGAAGATATGCGTGGAATCCGCTGCAACACCCATTGTATCTGATGTGCTCCTTTTGCACCCTATTACAATAATAACAAACCCAATGTTTGTTTAGGAATAAAAAAATAAATAATAGACATTAAAATGTGTTTTCAGCATCATTGATTACAAAACAAAGCACAAATAGAAACTTTAGAATAAAATAAAATATATAATATTAATAATATAATAATAAATTAAAGATCAATATAATAATAATAATGATTTAGTATAATAATAATATAACAATTAGAAAACCCTATGTTACTCCTACAATTAGAGATTCTTATTTTACAAACGACGAAATAAAAAAAAAATTTAAATAAGTAAAAATATTAAATGAATAATGAAATAATTTGACATCAAATTAAAGTATTAATAATAATAATAATCATATAATAATAATTAATAATAATTAATTAATAATTTATGAGTTAAAATATATAGTAAAATCCCTAGTCTCAAAATAACTATATACATCAACATAATAAAAATAAAATAAATAGTTAATAATTAAATATATTTAATAAGATATGTGCTCAAACTTATATTACAGAGGAAAGAATGTGATAATAACTACTCATAGATAATAATACTTAAAATATTTATAGAAACAACACATTCTACTCGACTACTAATCAATCATCATTATCCTACAAATAAGTCATAATTCTCAACAAAAATAATAATTACTATACTCACTATAACTCTGTAAGTCAATTATTTATAATCGTTTGAGCGCTCTCAATTATACTAAGTACATAAATTATACTTGATATCTATCTTTTTTATATAAGGTTATAACTGACATAATATATTACCTTAAAATTTATATGACAGATAATAATTATCTAATAATTATACAATTAGAATAAAATATTAAACATAATAAATTATTATATTATATAAACTAATATAACTTACACTCACAAAAAACTCAACTTTATACTAAATTAGTCCCTAACTAAGGAATGCTGATGAATATCTTATTTGAAATTAAATAATTTTAATATCTTCAATTTGAACTTAAATAGGTTAATATATAAGGCTTCACTAATACTTAGATGTTATTTTAGACTCAAAATCTTTATACATATAATAGATTTAATTAAAACTCATTGAATAACGCCAATAAATTAATTCAATAATATAAGCAACTATAGAAGTGAATAATATAAATAGTTAGATCAGATCTTACTAGAAATAATACTAGGATATTGTAGTACCTGCGTTCAATGATCTTTGCAATTGAAATCATTATTGGAAAAAAAAAATAAAATATATTATATGATAATAATAATAAGAAAACATATTATAAACATAAATTAACAATAAATAATAAATAATTGATATAATAATTCCAATTAGATTTGTTTAAATTATTCATTTATAATAATCTACTTACTTGAAGATAATATTAAATTATCAATAAAAACTTAATAATCTACAACGACAAATACTATTAAATTCAAATATATTAAATAAAATACTATAATATAAAAAAATAAAAATATAATTAACAATAAATTAACATTAAACATAAAAATTTAACGTAAAACTTGCATCGAGGTATATACAACAAATTATAATAAATTATTACAACCCCAACAAGAACAAATTAAGATTTTCAGAATTACTAATAGTTAATAATAATAAGTGATTTTATTATAATCAATTAAACAATAATAAATCAAGTTAAAAATTATCAATATTAGGTAATAAGTTTATATTTAAATAATATTAGCATATCTATTTACCTTTAATAAATATCATAATAATCATAAAATAATAAAATATATCAACAATAAATAATTTAAATTAATTAAAATATATATAGGATAATAATATTCATTCAATATTACAACACGAATAATCATAATAAATAATGGTATCAATATTTATAATATTCAAATAAATTTTTATATAATTATTAAATAAATAATAAATAAATTTACATAATATAATTATATAACGTTATATGACTCGTCAATAATGTTGTAATAATCAATAATAATAATAGATCTATAAATTTTCACATTAGATAATGAAATAATAAAATAAGAATGAAGAAATATTAATAATGTAATAATAATAATAATTAATAATATATAATAATATATAATAATATTATATATAAAGTATATAATGCCTAAATAAATGCATAATAATATGTAATAATATTAATAATTTAATTACATTACTTTAATATTTCAATGATTAATGAGTATTTGTTCCTCGATCTTACGCATATCTCTCAATTCTCTCTCTAATTAATATCATAACTCATTCAATTACTCTATCATTCATCTTAATATGCAAGAATCTGCTACAGATTTTTCTTTCTTTCTCAATCTCTATCATTCTCTACTGTCATCTACCGCTCTCTCATAATCTTTAGTCTCATACGGTCTCTCTTCTTCTTATTGTATCTCACTCCTCTTCTTCTCCTCTCAAGCTCGCATACACAACTAAGATCGTCGTATTTTATTTTCGTAGATTATCATTTATGCTATGTTTATTCTCTCAACATAAATACAGATTTTAATAACCTAATATGTTATTTAGTATAATATAGATATTATTATGATTAATAATTGAGATCTTCTAGGTTGTTGCTCTCGATCAAAATCTTAATCGGTTTTAAAGTCTTGTATGCTAAATTTATCAATGCTCATGACTCAAAAGTATTAGAAACTGAAATCTGTTAAAACTAGCAATCATCATGATCAATGTGATATGAATTGCGTAATTGGATTGAAGACTTTTATTATAAACGATATCTACAGAAGGGAAAAGTACCGCGGTTTTTTATATTATTAATATAATATTATAAGTATTTAATCTCTAATTGATTTTAAT